>QFDX01002983.1:0-15486 GCA_003315875.1 Lactifluus piperatus | reverse complement strand
CGCAAGTGCTCAATTGGCTATCAGTGAAAATATGAGAATGTTGCCGGTGCTAGTACTAGGTCTGCTGAAGAATGTCGGTATCCGGCAAAGCGCGCAGATACCGCCAGATTTGAGGGCGTACGCTCAGGCATTGCTCACGTCATTACCATCGCAACTCCTGATCCCTTACATCCACCCTACGTTCTACTCATTACACAACATGCCACCAGAGGTAATACTTTTCTCAGCGAGTGGCAATAGTGTACTAACACCTTACAGGCTGGGACCGTCGGCGAGCATGGCATCATCATGCCGCCACCACTACCTCTTACCTCCGAAAGGCTAGAGAGGCATGGTCTTTTCTTGATTGAAGACAGCCAGACGCTCTTCCTCTGGGTTGGTCGCGATGCTGTTCCCCAGTTGGTCATTGATGTGTTCGACTTGCCGAATTACGAGACACTTCGTGGCGGAAAGGTATTTACCCCTCACATCAAAGCTGGAGAGTCGTTCAATCAACTGGGCTGAATTTTAGATCACATTACCACTCCTTGACAATCCTTTCTCGCAGCGTGTGAATGCAGTGATTCAAAAGACCCGCGAAATGCGTCACGGGGTATATCACCCACACCTTTACGTTGTTAAAGAAGACGGCGAACCGCCACTACGCTTGTGGGCCCTGTCGGGGCTTATCCAAGACCGTGCGGACGTGTTACCTAGCTACCACCAGTTCATCCAGCAATTGAAGGACAAGGTGCACCCTCTTGATAACGCCCGTCATTCGATACTCGACTGACTACATTGATATCGACCGACAGGTGAATGGATCCGGCTATTAGGCACACGCAAACCTGGATTCACGGAGTAGTTTATGGGTCAGTACGGTCATATATTCTATGCCCTCGATAAATAGTGTAGATGACGGTTTTATCGAAACGATATCTTTGCCTTACCTGGACGAGGGTTCACGAGATTGTGCTGCCGTAAATGTGTTATTAGATGTCACGTGGAGAAAGTCACGGTGTTGTGTTTAGGCATTTTGCCAAGCGAGCGCGTCTTAATTGTTATTATTACGCCTTCTCCTGCACTACCATCAGCATGGTTTGTCTTGATCTCAAGTCTTTCGGGTGTTGTCACCTCTGAAATACTATACAGGATTCAGCAGAAGATATTGCAGGGGACCTCATTTCTCTCTTTGACCTCTCGTCTGAAGGCTTCCCATGGCGTGCTCCCCGACCACTTGAAATCGAAACGCGCAGGGCACAGCTGTCAGATTTACTTATCTTCGACATCCTCCTTTCGTCCGGGGGAATTCGACAACCAGATACCCTTTGGCCCCCCACTGATCCCGCATCCCTGCGCCGGCTTCTCTGTGCCATTGAGGACTCCACATACGACGCACTGAAAAAGGACTGCCTCATATATTTTCTGCTTAAATGGCATCAGGATGGAAGGGAGGAGAAGTTCAGAGAGGATAGATGTATACCCACACAGTTCGCCATGCTCTCTGATGCATACTGGCATCTCGATTCGGGAATACACGTGCCGGTGCGTAACATGCCATCCTACCTTGTACTTTCCGCCTCTAAATATCTTTTTTTCCCTGATCAGCGAGCAGTATCTCTACTCTGCGATGTTCGCCTCAACCGGGATTATACCTCCAAGATCATCCAAGCAATCTCCTTGTCGGATACCTCCACGCGTCTTCTTCTCCAGTACTTGCGCACCACAAAACCAATGTTGACAGAACCGGATGATATGGACACATACATTTTAGCGCTAGCCGAGGATAGCTTGGCCAATGCCTGGCAATATCAAAGAACATTCCCCGACAAAAGCGAAACACGAACGCGACTCGCGAGAAAAGTCCTTGAGTGGTGTTTTTCCCGTGAGCTACATTCTTTTGGATTTCAGATTTGCGGGCTCAACCATAACAGCAAAGCCACGTTCTGAACACCTGAAACAGCTGATATCTTTTCCACTCTCTCCCTTTGAGCAATCTCTTCTCCATAAGTTTGCTCTCGAACCGCCTATATCTTTCCCTGGGTCGTCCATCCCTGTACTACAAGACCTCGTGTGTGTACGGTTAATCCATTCAGGGCAATACGTAGAGGCTATCAAACTTGACCGACAATTCGCGAGCACTCGACGTGGAGCTCAAGGGCTGCAGTTTGCGGACCGGCGCCGAAAGATGATCGAAGATGTCGTCGCTGCACTTCCATCAATTGAGCGTCTGGAAATTGAAGAGAAGTTGCGCGTGGTTGGCCAGCGCCGAGTGGAAGCTTTGCCAAAACCTTCGCCGGCCAAGGCCCCCGCCGACCTGAGCATGTCCTGGGAAGAAATACCCCACCCTCTACACCCGCCTCCTACCGCCTCTGGCGCGCCCAGGTTTGTACTGGGTAGGCCTGCTTATCATCATAACCAGCAGAAAGCCCTTACGGGACCTGTGGGGGAAGCCCCGCCCGTGCAACCTGTCCGCCTGCTACTTCCTTCGGCGCGCACACCTGGTGGCGAAAATGCTACGCCTCCTGGGTTGAGTGGCCCATCCCAAATGCAAAATTATGCGCCCATTCCTCTACCTCCTGTCACCAAGGACGGGTCGTTTGGATCTGGACCTCGGACAAATAAACCTTTCCTATACTCTGCTGGATCTGCCAGTCATAGACCATCACCGCTCTTTTCCCCGCGCGTTTCTCGGGACCCCCGTCATCCAACTAACGACCAAGCAGCCCTCCAAAGTCAAAAGACTACGCTTTCTGAAGAACTTCAAGTTCAAGATTCATCGTCGCAAATGGACGTTGTACCGCAGTTCGCTAGGCCTGATGGCAACGAACAATACGATGGCCGTGCCCAAGCAGCCGAACCGGCACCAGTGACAGAATTTTCAGAATCTGTATTTCTGAGCGCACGTCCTGAGCGCAGTCCCCGCACAAGAGAAGCCACGGAGCCGCTACTCCCCGGGGCATTCCGTGCGGAACGCGAGGGAACTCAACTGGAGCCAAAATCTTTTGTACATTCCCCGCCCACACCACCTACACGGCCACGGCCCTCAAAAACACGAAAGACTGCACGGACATCGATTCCGGGGGGCTTCGAAGAGGCCGCAAGCGGCGAGGAAGACAACGTCCCGCCTCTTCCTGAGGTTTCACCCGTCAAACGGACCACGCGGCGCAGGACTTCGCGCGCAAGTTCAGTTGATGCAGAGGAAGATAACGCACTCGTGAAGCCCCGGCGTAGCTCACGCTTGAGCGTGGCTTCGTCCTCGTCGGATCCTTCGCCGCAGAAGATTAGTGCACCAAAGACGACGAGAAAAACACGTTCGTCAGCTGGTAGCTCTGCGACCACAGGGATCGCATCTGCGACGAGATCGTCAACGAGAAAGAAGCGCTAGAAGATCTGTGCGCAATGCTCACGTGATATCATATTTTGTTTGCACAGACGGGTAGATCCGAGCGAAACCTTCTCCCGTAAATCTTCAGATGATCATTCAGTGGCAACACGGAAATATGGGATGTCAACTGGTCGTGACAGGGAAGTCAGGGAAGACGGCGTCCATGCGCCGCTAATTACGTTTTGAGTTGGTTAGTTATAATTAACTTAGGGTTGCTGTCGCATGGCCCCTATCAATTTTATACAGTATCATACTCCATATCAAACACCCCAGTTGGTACTACTCCCCTCAATTCCCTCAACTGAACGGTCTATACGGCTCATCCTGACCGCAGCTCTAATGCGGTTGGAACCTGAACTGGTTCAAGAGTACTATTATTTGCCACTGCCTTTCAAGCGCCGTCAACCCCGACCCCGTAATATGGCGTGCACAAATACTGATGTTGTTTGGTTGTCATTGCGATTAAGTGTGTGAGTTACACTCTATGGAGAACTAAGATAAGCGAGGATGCTCGAGGATGGCCAATGAGATATGTATGTTCGAGAGGGTCGTGTGCTGCGGCCGATTCCGTACTTCTTGCTTTGTCCCTCGCCAGCCGCCCGACTCGGAGCTCTGCTTCTACTATGTAAACCTTGGCACCTTTGGAATTGAAGCACGGTGCCTATTTCCCTCCTTTGCCCTATCCCCCCCAAACCATCCCTATATTGAAGGTTCCGATGGGCAATTACCGTGATCCCGCGGTCATAATCGCCGATTTTAGTAGGAGTGCTTCTCATAATACTTGGACTAGGTTTCACTGACTCATCACTATAGTTGCTTTAGTGAAGTTTTTTCATACGCTGGATGGTGTATACATGTCAGTTCTTGGCGCGTGCTCTTCTTCCCTTAGCGGGCGTTCACCTGTTTTTCAATCTTAGATGGGAGTATTTCTCGTCGCTCTGGTTTGAGTGGGACATCATTACGGGGGAACTGCCGTATCGGTGGTCAATATGGGTCAGCATACAGATACTCACGTCTTGATATCTCCATGGAATATTGACACAGGTTTACGCGGGTACACGCCTGGCAACCCTCATGAGTGTCTTGATCAACCTCATTGGGTTTAATGCGAGGGAATCGTTGGATTGTCGGGTATAAAAATAGTTCCAGTTATCGTGAGGCTGTACGTGATGCTCATCCAAGTAATTCATGAACAGCTCTGGCTCGTTTTCGCATTTGTCAGTTAGGACGAACTTCAGATATCACTGAGGGACGATGATGACCTTGACCGTTTCCAGACTTCTGCGTACACGGCGTTCGTGTTGGGTTCATTTCTTATAATACTGCGGATGTGAGCTTCCTCTCACCCTCAAAGCACCGAATCGTCATAACAGGCTTTTTAAACTAGAGTTGCTATATGGGATGCAAACAAATGGGTTCTTGCGGCGTCTATAGGCGCGTGGTTGACGAATATAGCTTTCTTGATTCACAGTAGGAGCACCCACGCTAGTTTGCCATCGAGCGCTCTCAGACGACTTGTTCCGCAGGTGTCGTCGTAGTACGCTTGAATTAATCCTCTCCCCTCTCTCGTCGTATCTCAAAAGATTGGCAGACCTCAGCGCACTGGGAACCAGTAGCTGCCGTATGCGTAATCGATAACAGCGTGACAAGTCGTGCCAACGCCACTACGACTTTCTGCTCGGAACTGTTTCTGCTCCTCGTAATGCTCGCTGGACTTTTGCGTCAGCGGGACCACTACCTTGGACGTCTCCTCTTCAATCAGGTCGCCACTCACACTGTCTCGCTTCCACGTTTGTCAAACTCGGCTGACTGGGTACGCTTATCATTGGCAGGGTTTGATCTGGTTGCTTGTCGCTAGTGTTGTCGAGGTCCCTCCAGTCGTGAGTGAATTTAGCCACATGAATTTCTGCGTGCTTTCACTGTATTTAGGTCTTCTTATTCCTCAATCTCAACGGTGAGAAAAGTCTCATAGCGAATCCTTTTCCCTGGAGGTTCATGCTTACGCCTCTTTAATGCAAGAGCCGTGGAATGTAGTGAGTAACTATTCTAACCATTCCAATCGTGTGTCCGTCTAACTGCATGCCTCTGAAGATGTTTCTGACGTCATCATGTTGGTGTTCCCTCTCATATGTTGGCTAAATGGGTCGACTAACATCTGAGATTCGCCAAAAGTGATTGGCATGTAAGAAGCTCGACTTTGCATGTGTGGCATGTTCATTCTCTTACAATGCAAAACAGGACTATATGTGTGACACGCATGTACAGAGGTCTTAGCGCGATCCAGGACCACCGACCGTGAGTCCCGCTGAGTCCGTCCACAGATGCATTGCTCACTCGTACGCCACGTAAGTGCACCAAAATCTCTCAGCTTGATCTTGGACAGCTGGGCGCCAGCAGAGAGGCCTATCCCACCCGAGCCCGCTAACCTGAGTACGGTGCCGCAAATAGCGGAGTATGGGGCCACGTCGGTCCATGGTTCGCGGCAGGGCGATACAGGTGATGGAACTTCTCCGCTGGACACTACGATGGCAGATTGCCGAGGACCCACCGCTGTATAATATCCCCTACACCGTAAGGTGTTCTCACGTACCTCGAACTACGACTAGTGCAAAACAGTGTACAGTAATACTATTTATTTGGCGGTAGGCTGGTGGGCAGCTCCTCGCTCTCGTAATCTATCTGTAATGGACATGTCGGGAGCATTCGCAGCAGGGATCTCTAGCTTGTTGCTACCTTCCTTGCGAACTATTCCCGTTTCTCCTTTGAAACCGATGTAGTATATTCGCGTGCTCTCTCCTCCGACAGAATCACTCTGCGCAAAAAGACTCGTGAGGACAAGCATAAACGACAGTGACCGACCTACGCACGAAAAACAAGGACAGACTATTAATGCTTGAGAACGCAGCCACATGGAGTGGGTATTCAGTGACACCTGTCTCGCCCTCAAGCAAAGAGATATTCAATGATGGTTGGACATCGTCTACTTCTGAAAAGTCAACAATGTTCGCGTGATTGACGTAGACGCGTAAGCGTCGGGGAGTCGTGTCACCTCTACCTGCGAGCGCGAGTCAACACCAGGCATTTTAGGAAAGGAAAGATGAGTGCACACGTACCAAGTTTCAACAACATCGATTTTATTCGCACGTTCTGGGCGAACGGGACGTGGATGATTAGCTACATGATTTAGAAAACGTCAGCCAAGCGTCATCGTAGCGTGTTTTTATTCTGACTTGGTCGTCGACATTAGAATCCGCAAACTTCTCCGTAGATTCGCGCTCGTCCCAAGGCTTTATCGTTTCCTTTGCATCCTCCGGAACTGTGAGATTCAAACCGTGTACGCTTCCTCGGAGCCCAGTCAATCTGTGGTTGGAGGGGGGGGATTGTGCGAGATGTGCGCTTACTTGGCCTTGTCGATTACACTATACAGGTTGTCTATATTGCTGCCTACTATCTGAGATGCATTAGATTGTTGTTCCGGGTCCATGATCGCATTCGCGGTGGGATACAAGAACCAGGAGGCGGGCACTCTACGACGCGTAAGTGTGTTAGCCAAAAACAAAATAATTAATAAATTAAAAACCGCGCTCTTTTGCGGGCGGCGCGCCTCTTGCTGGACACAGTTCTTGACCCATGCACAGGCTCGCGAGAGAGTCAACCTCCCGCTCTCATGTGTTGCTACGGTCAACTTCGCGCTTCAAGAGACCTTGTGCTTGTCCCTCACTTTTTCGCGTCTACTCATCCGACGCTCATTCCTCATCTGTGCCAACTCAACCCAATGAGGGTGGTGTGCTAGCAACGCCAACACCGACGACAAATGAGGGGACCCCCCAACCACGACACGGTCGTTCAAAAAGGCGTACAAGAGCGCTCTCCAAAATCACCGATCAACAACAACTACCTTTCCCAGACATTTCCAAGCTTAATCCCCTCCTCGACCTCTCCGACCAAAAACGAGTCCCGCCCTCCAAACTTTCCCCGTTCGCGTCTCGTATCATCGTTCGCAATGACCCTTCTTTATTTGCCACAGCGCACGCAACAGACGGAAAAGGCGGGTCTGAGAAGGAGGCTGGGGCCAAGCGAGAGGTGGAGGAGAATGAGGATCAGGATGAGGGGGAATTCGGCGAGGAAGAGCACTATGCGCCCATTCTCCCGCTCGACCGATGGGAGCTCGAGCGACTCCACCGTTTCCCACTCTTCAGGCGTCGCGTGACGCAACAGACGGGCAAGGGAAAGATACGTCGGCTTGCGGTCCTCGTCGTAGTCGGTAACGGCGACGGGTTGGTAGGTTATGGAGAAGCGAAACACGACGACCCCACGCGAGCGACGAACCGTGCGTTTGCGATGGCCGTGCGCAGCATGGACTACGTCGACAGGTTCGAGAACCGCACGATCTGGACGGAAATGTCTAGCAAGTTAGGTGCGACGCGTATCATTCTACGTCCTCGTCCGGTCGGATTTGGTCTGCACTGCAACCCCAATATACATGAGGTCCTCAAGGCCGCCGGCATCAAAGATATATCCGCTAAGGTTTGGGGCTCACGAAATCCCCTCAACGTCATAAAGCTGCTGTTTCGCATGCTTCACGCGGGTAGTGCGCCACTAGCGATGGGTAACGGCATCGGAGGGCCTGGGCGTAAACTTGACAAGGGTTCAGGTGTCCGTGGGAAGCAGGAGATCGAGCGTGAGCGGGGCAGGAAACTCCTGAACCTTAGGACACGATGATTGTAGCCTATTCGTTCATATCTCTACCGCATGCATCACTTCTTAACTTCCTTTGCCCTGTGAAAGGCTGGACGTTCCGAACAGAAAGCATTCCCGTGCTTGCATAACACAATGATGTACATAATACATAGATGGGTCTTGGGGTTGTTTTCTACGGGTGGATGCAATGCTGAGAGAAAAAAAAAAGGGGGGGAGGGGGTTAGGGTAATAAGGAAATGTGGTTTCGAAGGGATTTATGTCGCAGTGTTCTGTGGATAATAAAAAAGTTGTGTGCTCGAGCGCTGGTACATGAGTATTCAGATACTAGGGACGAAAGCCATATTGATAAATATCAGTGGTTGTTGAAAATGTTTCTCCGCGCAACGCTCTACGCTGCTGCAGCTGCGAAAAATTTATTCGAGAAGAGCCAGTCTCGTGCGGAACGTAATGTTTGACGATGACGCCGGCGTCCACGTGCGTGTTCCGGTGGTGGGCTGTGCCGTGATACCAATTCGGCGCGTGCCGATTTTCTGTAGGCGTAACCGGGTAGAGTGACGATGTTGGGGGTGGAGGCGGGTGCCGAGCGCCGTTGGGGAACTGGGGGTGCCGGGGATGGGTGCCGGGGGGGAAAGGCGAATTTGATGGGATTGAAAAAACTCGAGGAGCGTGGTTTCGTGCGGGGATTGGGCGGCCCTGTGCAAGGGGACTGAAACGGCGTGGTTGTCGCCGGGGATGATTTGAGGGGTTCGAGTGGAAAGGGGAGTCGGGCGCCCTGAACCTGGGGTTGTGATATTGGCGGTGTGACCGCGTAAAAATCATGCCACTGCTTGCCGCTGATGGGTGAGTGACCAAAGGTCGTGTGTTCCTGCTCGGTGGGACTAAGGTCCATCGAGGAAACGTTGACGAGGTCAGACTCGGCATGGTAACGGTGGTCATAGGTGGACGCTCGCGTCCAGCTCATCGAATCACGGAAATGTTCCTCATCGTCGTCAAAGCTGCTGATCCCCACTTCAAATGCGGACGGTGCCACGTATGAAGGCTTCGACACAGACACGGAGCTTTGAAGAAAGAAAGATGTGTATGCCACGGGACTTTCTAACGCGGTATGCATCGTAGCAGAGTCCGCAGAATGCATGACGATACTGCCTTCGTAAAAATCGCTGGCGGTCGAAATTGAGAGAGTCTGAGGCTTGATCCGCTCGCAGCCATCGACATAGTTTGAGTCCTCGTCACCTTGCGCTGATCTATATGGCCCAGATAACGCCGGGGAGTACATCGAGAATGATGATGATGACGGCGTCCGTTGATCGTCGTATGTAAGGAAACTTGGTGAACGCTGCGTATCGGTACGAAGATCCGAGTCCGCACCCCAGGTTGCCGCAGATGTTGTGTATGGGATCCATGAGCTGTCGTCACCTTGAGCGGCATAGACCATGTCGGCGCTGGAGTCGGTGCTCCAGCCAGACTTGAGCTCCCCTTGTTCTGGCAACTCGAAGGAGTCGTCTTCGGGCTGGGAGCCGCCAGTGATATCGATGCCGGCCTCCCAAGAGCACCGTGCCATACTGCCTTCGAACACGACATCATCCGCGTAGAACGTTGATATCCCCTTGATCGCGCGCCGTAATTCAGGGATACTTATGCGGTTCCGCCAGTTGATATCCAGTGTCTGGAGGAGAATATCGTTCACCTCGGCCGAGATAGGGAGAACGCTGGGTAGGAAGTTGACGGGATCTTGTAGATACGCCTGGAATGTTGGGTCCGATGATGAAGCGGATTTCCACGGGTTGCGTCCTGTGATGAGATTCAGAAGGATGATGCCTAGCGACCATATGTCATTAAATGGCGGTGAGTACGTCCCACTAGGGTCGAAGTTTCCACCTTGACATTCTTGGATGTACGTTAGTACGTCTTTATGAGACAAATAAACAACTGTGACGTACCAGGACTCATGTGGTACACGCTGCCGGTCCGGAACTCCTCGCTCACTTTATCAGTGGTGGCCAGGCCGAAATCCGTGATCGCCAGTCGCAGGCCCCCGTTGAAGCACAGAACGTTCTCCGGCTTGAGGTCACGATGATAGATGCCCATAGAATGACAAAATTCAACTGCGTCCAGAAGTTGCAGAAAGACGTGCTTGATCAGGTCATCGTGGCCAAGATAACGTCGTTTGTGCAAGATTTGGCCAAACAGATCACCATCAGGGCAGAAATCCATGACAATGAAGGTGCAATCTCCCTCTTCAATAACGCGGTGAAGTGTCACTACATTTGGGTGGGCTGATGCGCGTTGATGAAGGGTAATCTCTTGGAAATGGAGATGTCGTTGTCGGGCAGAGTTCCGCGTTGGGGTATGAAGGAGGCATTTAACAGCGTACGTCGGGGGATGAGGGGCGGTAGAGCGGATGTCGACCGCGCGATAAACGACGCCGTAGCCGCCATAACCCAGGACACCTACGAGTTCGAGGGTTCCATTGTCGATGAGAGTACCGACAGCGGGGGGACGAGGGTTGGAGTTGGACGACATATTTCCGTGTATCTGAAAGGCCTCCGAGGGGGGTCTTTAGGAGAGGAGGGAGGAAGAGAAGCCTTGCGGCGAAAGGGATAAACAATGAAGAAATCGGGGGGGAGGGGGGAGTGATGCAAGCACAGAGGATTGGAAGTCTGGTACTTTTACGTGGGCGGGGGGGAAAGCCGCGAGGTCGGCGGAAGGGGGAGGCGTGTGCAACATGAGCAAACCACGTTTACCTGTTAGAAAGTTACGAAGCATCTAGCTGTGCGTTCTATTGAATCTAGGCTTCCGGATCTGATCTAAACCTGGCAGAATTGACAATGCGGCCCATTAGAGATGCTGAGATCCATCCTTAGGAGTGGCTCAGGCACCCTTCTCCTGGTGGAGACAAACACCCCTCTCTGTATATCAAATAATCACTCGAAACTACGAGTGAAAAGCTGAGAACGATAATGCCAACGAGACGCGAGTACTGAGTGAGTCCGTTCTGATGCAAGGATAACAGGATAGGACTGAGACATAATTGCCCTGTAGTGTCGGAGGCCGAGGTAAGGGGTTCAGCTGGTTCAGTGCGGAAGGCCGGATTCAGACGCAGTGGGTGTATCCGCTCGGAACCGATCACACCCTTGGGAATGTGACCCAATATTCGGCCTCAGCAAAGGCGGTTGGCGGTTTAGGTCGTTTGGGATATGGCCTTGGGCTATTTGATCGGCAGGTCCTAGGACCAACGCACCCTGAAAAGTAAGACTTGATGAGGGTCATTTGTCAGAATGTGGTATTAATTTAACCGAATCTTGCTGAAACGTCACCGACATGCCATGAGAATGATGAGATGGATAAATATAGCTTACTCAGACTGTGCACCCAGCCGAATACAAGTATTACTAGGGTGCCACGAAGCTGCCTGTTTGGTAGTTCTGGGATCAGTAATCCAAACTACAGTATTTGGAGGATATGGCGCTGCAATGGAGCCGCTGGTAGCCGGGGCACGAGGGAAGGGTGTGGGTTTGTGCTACAATTCTCCTATCTAACACGTGATCCGAACGCGTGTCACGCGTCAAAGTGGACAGTGTTACCAAAAAAGGAAGGAAAGTTAGGTGTTGTTCGGAGTTTAAAGATAGGTCAAGTTGTTAAAGAGGCGTTTCGAGCGCTCGTCGACCTCACCTCATCGTCGTGTTCATTCACGGTCGCGTGTGCCCTCGTCACAAACTATCTTTCTTCCGCTTGATCTCCTGCACCGCCTCTTGTCCCTCATTTCTCTCTCTCCCTCACCCCCTTCTCTAACACACGTCACTCACGTCAACTTTACGAACTATCAAACCATTCACGTCTACGAACGTAACATGGCTACTCGCACATTTGTAGTCTTTCAAGACGAACCATCCGACCCTTTACCCACTGTCAAGACTGACGTAATACCCTCTCCCTCCTCAATTCTTTTCAAACCTACCATTCCTATCCTATCTCTTACTCCTGTAACCAATGCTGAGAAAGAGAATCTTCATCCCCTAACTGGCGCCCGTTCTGGTACTCTCACCGACCTTCAATCGAAGAAGCGTAAAAATGGCGTCCTCGCTACCAAGTTTCACCTCCCTCCGACGACCAAGAAGCAGAGGGATTCGGATCAAGACCGCAGGAAACGCAACACTACCGCGACGACCTCATTCAAGTCCTCCAAGGGCAGCAAGGTTGCTGGTTCGGGGTTATCAGACCTTTCTAGAGTAGAAGAGGTCGCAGAACCCGACCTGTGTGATCGGGACAAGGCTACTACGCAAGCTGAGGTTGACTCCAAATGTTATGACCTTACCGTTTCGCCCCTCGCCGATGTTTCACGTGCATTCGACCAAGTATCGCTTTCTCCAACTGAATCCCAACCTGACACTTCTCGTATCCTTTCTTCAAAGGTAGGCCCGTACTTGACGTCTCTGCGCCCATGTTTGACACCTATCGGTAGAAGGCAAGTCTCAGTGGGGTGAACGAGGCTTCCCCACAGAAGCTTGTAGCGCGCGCTGCCTCACCCAAAAAGACCGACATTTCCACTGAAGAAACCTTCTTTTCCACACCTGAACGGAAGCAGATTTATGCCGCTTTTACCTTCACTTCACCATCACCATCGTCCAAGCGCTTTGTTGGGCCCCACCTTGACATTTTTGGAGACATCCGATTTGATCCTTAACCTCGCCCCCAAGAATCTTGACTAATTCCCCGCTCTTACGACCATTCAATGATCGCAGGATTATTCACAGACCGTATTTTCCTTGTTCTTCCTGTGGAATGGAACTTGTCACATACTGTTGTGTCGCACATTGCTCTCACGTTACCCCCGTTTCTTCTCCCCTCTCTCATCGAAATTACCGCCTGGAGCATTCACTTATTTATTCTCATCTTGGGTCTGCACCTATCTCTCATTTTTTTAAACTCTTCCTTTTGTCGCTTCATAATATGCAACACGTAACTCTTGCGCATGAAAATGTGTGCCCCAAGCATCTACCTGCCTTCGTCGGCGTTACGTTCACTATTTATTTTTTCATCAGAAACATCATCGGTGCGAGTTCTCACGACGGACGTCGGAGAGCGACTGAAGGGAAGGCTGTGCCAAAGAGGAAGGTGAGTAGATTAAGTTGGTTATCTTCAGTTGGAAGATAAGGTAAAATTCTCATGCCTGCGCTTCCAAGTACAATTTCTCGATTTATAAATGACTATTCAATATACTAGGCCGTCGACTGCTCAGTCCGCTGTTGCCATGGCCCTCAGTATACTCATTTCCAACCTTGAGATCCCCCATGACAAGTCGATGTCCTGGCCGCAGCCTCTGCTCACGGTATCAACGCACCATCATGAAATTATACCGCCTTTATTCCCTATTGACGCCCAAGTTACAGAGCGAGGATCTTCTACCTGTCAGACCTGAAAAACGGACGTGGAAGACCGTCGATTTTATCGCTTAGTATGTGCATGCTTGACATCAATATAAATCAATTATGGACGTATGCATGGATAAAGCTGGATAGCCGACAGCTTCAATGTCAATACGTGAGCTTGACGCTGTCAAGATAACGTATTCTTGCTTACGTGATGTATAGATGGATGATCGCGTCCTCGATGATACAACTCGGCCTTTCATGGTGGCAAGCGTGGCTTTGTGTCTGGATGGGATATGTAATCGTTGCGCCATTCATCGTGGCTAATGCCCGCCCTGGCGCAACTTTCCATGTCACATTCCCAGTCGTCGCACGCACCTCCTTTGGTATCTGGGGCAGCCTGTGGTGTGTCTTTAACAGGGGGATAACTTCATGGTAGGTCACATTACGATTCGAAGCACCATCATAATATCAGCTGCTCAGTCTGCTGACTATTCCTCTAAGCATTTGGTATGGTGTCCAGGCCAGTGTCGGCGGGGACTGTATGAAGGTGATGCTGCGGTCGATATGGCCGGGCGTGAACAACATCCGTCAGTTTTGATTATGAGAGAAGAAGTTGTGCACTGCCATGGACTGATGGCTTCTCCCCGTAGCAAACTCAATGCCTACATCATCCGGCACCAATACCAGGGACTTTGTGTGCTTCTTCCTTTTTTGGCTCATATCCCTTCCGGTCATCTGGCTTCCAATCCACAAAATGTGTAACACGTTTTCATTCTCAACGCTTCGTCCGCATTGTGATTGACGCTTAACTAGTCGGCATCTTTTTGCCCTCAAGGCTATAGTCGCGCCAGCTGGCGGAATTACATTCTTTGTATGGTGCATCGTGCGAGCCAAAGGCGTCGGCCCCATCATTCACCAGCCTTCCACGTTGCACGGAAGCGACCTCAGTTGGGCGATGATGGCCAGCCTTATGTCTTGCATTAGTAGTATCGCGGCTCTTGTCATGTACGCCTCTCCGCGGACACATGCTACTTACCTTAAAGGGATTAACTAACTGTATGCATGGCATCATTGCCGCAGCAATGCGCCGGATTATGCATCTCGCGCAAAGCGTCCCTTTGCTGCTGGGCTCCCCCAGCTTCTCGCTGTCCCGTTCACATTCTCCATCGTGAGTTTACTAGGAATCATAGTGAGTTCTTCGTCGCAGGTAATATTTGGTGAACCCGTGTGGTCCCCAATCGACCTGTTAAATATGTTCCTTGACGACGACCCGTCCCACGTGACGCGCTTCGGTGTACGTTAAAAGCCCCTCGATCACTGGCAGAAGTGGGTCCCCCTCCCGCTGTTAACCGGATAAAAACATAAACAGGTGTGGTTCATTTCCACCGCGTTCATTATCGCGCAGGTATGTGCCGTTCGTCATCCGCCGAAGAAGGTTGTCGCTGATAACACCAATAGCTCGGGTGCGTGTCCCCCCTCCTCGTCCAGAGGGTCCGTAAAGTGTGTACGTACTAGACCGGGAATGCAGCCTCAACATCTCTGCCAATTCTATCTCGGCTGGCTGTGACCTCACGGCTCTGTGGCCGCGCTTTATCGTGCGTATCAAGGTTCGTTGTGTAAGTAACCTTGCATGGAACACGCACCCTGCACCAAACAGAACATCCGCCGCGGAGGCTATGTAGCCGCGATTGTCGGGATTTGCATTCTCCCGTGGAACTTGCTCAAGAGCAGCAACAGGTTTACGTCGTACCTTTCTGCATATTCCGTGTTCCTGAGCTCGATCGCGGGTGTGATGGTACGACTCGATTAACTCTCCTTTTTTTTTCCCCCTTGGACATGCTTGACACTCCACTCAACGACGCGTCCCCCCCTTCCTTAATAGATCACGGAATACTTCTTCGTTCGAAAAGGTCACTATCGCGTTGTGGACTTGTATAGCACTCGCAAAGATGGATGGTATTACTATACATTCGGCATCAATTTTCGGTCCGTCTCCCTTATCAGTTCCGCCCTCTCGTTGTTGTACACGTACTGAACCATCCCCCC
>QFDX01002963.1:0-15943 GCA_003315875.1 Lactifluus piperatus | reverse complement strand
CTACTCTAATCTTGGGTAGATCCATGAGTGGCTTCACATATGGGTCTGTCTCTACATATTGTAGGTGCAACTAAGAGTTTGTGGCCCACATGCCAGCCAATGACCTGCTTTGGTCATATTTCTCTAGGTGGTAGGAAGAACTCATCATACCACTCAAAGAATATGGTCAAAGTAGATGATTGAGTAGTATGTGGGCCACATACTCTCAGCTGCACCTACAATATGTGGAGTTGGGCCACTATGTGAAGTCCACTCATGGATCTACCCAAATTTAGGGTAGAAATCATTGTTTGATGGTGGCTAGGGATAAAATGGGTAATATGCATATTATATACAAATGGCTGTGATTCCAAACCTCAAAACTTGTTTGCACCTTAAATATACCATAGAAAACTCACCTGTAAACTCTCTAAGGATTCCATGCAGTATAACATGAGATATTGCCTTCGATGATGGGAATAGACCTAGAGGGGAGGGTCCAAAATCAAAATATTAACAAGGTGGATTTAGACTGTCATTTTTGGCATGCACCTAGATTACATATACATAATGTTGGATACAAAATTTCAGACAGAATGGTTTAGAATTGAGTGAGATACAACAATTTGAAAATTTAGCAAAAATAAAGTAAAAAATGTCACAACTGCACACTCACATGAAAACAACAAATAAGTTCCTTCGTCCATCCATCTGGGTAGCCCTTCCCTGGTATCCGCCTCTGCGGCCTCTCCACGACCTCCCTCGTCCCACATCCATGGGAACGGGGGTGTTATTCATGGAGGCTGGTGCATTTGACGAGTTATAGGGTCCCTGTGATCTCCTTGGCTGTTGTTGAGTGTTCTGGGTCCAAAAGGGTTGTCTTCCTCCTCTCGACTGCTGTTGGAACCCTCGGAATGCTCCTCCATTGAATCCTCCTCTGCTGTTCCTTCTTTGCTTGAGGATATGCTCCAGTAGTACTCGCGACTGAGTACAGTTGATTGCTTTTTGCTTTATCTCGGCGTAGGTGGTGACTAGGGGTGGTTTGAGGACATCTTCTAGGATTGATTGTGTAAGCCCCTTGGTGAATAAGTGTACCGTCTCCACATTCCCGGCTATATATCCTGCCTGGTGGGCTAGCTCTTCAAACTCAGCAATATACTTGTCGATGTCAGGGAATTTCATGCGGAGCCCTTCCAGGCTGGCTCTGGCTCTGTCCGCCTTCTGTGTGTCTTGGAATTGTTGGTTAAACTCAAATAGGAACTGGTCCCATATGGCTGGTACGTTCTCATGGGGCTGGATGCCGTCCCAGAATTCCCCCATGTCCCGAGCCCAGTTAGCCACTTCTGGCCCTTTGATTAGGGTGAGCGTTAGTGCTATCTTTTTCAGGGGTGAGTCGTATCCCGCTACGTCATTGTTGAGTCAAAAGTATCCTTTGACTTCCTCTATGAAGTCGTCCGCCCTGGCTTGATTGCCAGTGAATATTTGGGGTAGCTGCCCCATTGCTTTTACATCCGCTGCTGCTGGCACCGGTACTTGTGGTGTGTTTGGATCTAGTTCTGGCAGTCCTCCACCAGGTCCCTGCGGCCCTCCTGGTCCTCCTGGTCCTCCTGGTCCTCCGCCAGGTTGGTGATGTAATACTCTGTTCATCATTCTCCTGACAGTTTCAGGTGTAACGAGCTGTGGGCTTCCTTGGGCATCTGGCGGGCTTCCCGTTGTGGGAGCGGGAGTGGTCGTGGTCACAGCTTGCGTCGCTGTTTGAGTTGCTGTAGCTGACATTTCTGGTTTCTCTTCTCGGGTACTGGTACTGGGGCTTAAGATGATGGGGCTGTGCCATATGGTTAGGTTGATATGCTTTTGACCTTCGTCGTCGCTGCTATCTGAGCAGGTTTTGTCCTCTGTTTCACCGTTGTGGTTGTACTCGTGTACTTCTGGTGCTAGTTCTCCTAGTTTCGGTGCCCCGCTGTTACTGTGGCGAACTTGGTGCCACTGGTTGTTGTATAAACAAACTTGGTACGCTCCTTTGGTCCAAAGGCTGTCATCGTTATCGTGGAAGAACCTTGCCTTGTAATGTCGATGCTTTCCTTCTGCTATCTTCCACACTCTGGTGTTCAGTTTGAAATTCAAGACCTCCTCTTGGGTCAACGTACGCTTCGAGCTACCTGGTGTAGCCACGTTTGAAGAAAGTTGAATCTAATGTCACCGCCGCTTAGTAAGCTAGGCCTGTATGCCGCTAGCCGTTACTCTTCTAGGACTTAGCCACCTAGGAACACTGTAAAGTTAGTCACAAGTCACTCGACTTGAAGAGTAGGGATCGTAGACCTGAGCTCCGACTCAAGGTCTCCCTATGAGAATGCAGACAGAGAAGAGGGGAAGGGAAATGGATTTGGTAGTTGAACACTAGGTGGTGGTAGGGGAGTAGGACAGGAGATTCAACTTGCCGTCCTAGAGACAGCAAGGACCACTATATATACATCTAGGCATAAATCCCTCAATCCTAGGACTCCAATCCTAGGATTGCCGTATAAGTACAACTGAGTCACAATGAGTCCTACAGAAGCACAGAAGCACAGCCTCAACGCGCACAGACCATTGCGCACAGACCAAGACATTAGGGCAGGCAGTAACATACCAGGGCCGGTTCCCTACTATCTTATGTCAGCGACTCCTCAGTCCTGACAGCCAGTTTCACTTTTCCTTATGTAAAGTGAGCTAACAAGCTTTTTTTTTTCTAAGTAGGTTGCCTCCCTCCCGTTGAAAGGGATGCAAGGCTTCTTTGTGCATAGGAGACTGCATAGGGATCCTTCCAGGTATGCCCCTAGCCTCCCTCCCTCTACCCATTCAGCTTACACCAATCTTGAGGCAGCTACAACACATGGAGTGGTATCAGGACAGCAGCCCCCACTAGCCACCGCACCACTGCCCACCCACCCCTCTTGTGCATCAATCTCAATGCGAAGAGGGGTGTCTTACACCACCTGGTCCCCTCCTCCTCGCTCACTCCTCCCTCTCTCCCTCTCTCCTCCCTCCCTCCTTCCTCTCTCCCACCTTCCTCCCTCCCTCCTTGCTTCTTGCCCCTACCATACCTGGGCAGCCCCTGTAAGCCAGAAGGCAAGCTGTTGCTCGCCACTGTGCAGCAGGGGCTCTGAGTTTGGTAGGACTGGGATGCCAAGGGTGTCACATGGCTTCTTGCGCATCGAGCACCACCTCATCCCCTCCTCCTCACTTGCTCGCTTGCTCCCTCTCTCCTCCCTCCCCTCTCTCCTCCCTCCCTCCTCTCTCCTCCCTCCCTCCCTCCTCGCCTCTTGCCCCTACCACACCCAGGCAGCCCCTGTGAGCCAGAAGGTGAGCCGTCGCTCACCACTGTGCAGCAGGGGCTCCAAGTTTGGTAGGACTGGGATGCCCAGTGGTGTCGCACAGCCTCTTGTGCATCGAACACCACCTCATCCCCTTATCCCTCGTCCCTCTCCTTGCCTCTTGCCAGTGTCCACCACCACACCACCTGCCTGCCCAACCCTCTTGCGCATTGATCTCGATGTGAAGAGGGGTGTCTTACACCACCCTGGTCTGGTCCCGTCTCTGGTCCCTCCTCCCTCTCCTCGCCTCTCACCAATGGCTGCCACCCACCCCTCTTGCACATCGATCTCAATGCAAAGGGGGTTGTCTTACACCCCCCTGGTCCCCTCCCCCCCTCCTCTTCGCCTCTTGCCCCTACCACACCCAGGCAGCCCCTATAAGCCAGAAGGCGAGCCATCACTCGCCACTGTGCAGCAGGGGCTCCAAGTTTGGTAGGACCAGGATGCCAAATGGTGTCGTGTGGTCTATCTGAGCGCTGCCACCACTGTGCAGCTTGCCTGGCTGCATTGGCTTGGCCTGCCCCCTCTTGCTGCTGCTCCCCTTCCCCCCACCACCGCCACCACTGCCTGGCCACCATCCTTGCCTGCAAGGTAAGCCTGCACACTACCATCTTTGATATGATAATTTAGAGTGTGACTGCTGGGCTTGGTGCTAGATATGGACAAACTTGTCTGTATTAAAGGTCTCATCATCTGAGCCCCCAATCATGCATATCCTCAGGCCAAACCTGCACAGGTATCAAAATGTGTGCTGCTATCTCTTTGCTGTCAACTTTGTGCACTTGAATGTATACTGTGGATGCTTGTGTTTCACTTTGGACAGTACTTTGTACAGCACTTGGATATATGACTTTCATTTGTACTTTGCTTGGTCTTGGGACAGAGCACTATTATTAAAATCCTCTTACTTGACTTTGCATTTACTTAAGGAACTTAGGACATTTTTTCTAAGGCAGGCCTAAGACATCAAACACATCTTTATGGACTTGGTGTCCTTAGCATTGAAATAAGTGAGTTAAGGTCAGATTAAGAAGTGTGACGTTTTCCTGATGTCTAGACCTAGTGCAACCCAGACCTGGTTAGGGTTGTGCATGGGTATACCAAGGGTACGGCAATGGCATACTGTACCCCTACCCGCAGAACCCCTACCCATACAGGAACGGGTAGTGGTATCCTGTGCACACATGAGGGTACAAATATCACCTGCGGGTTTGTTGTGATTGCTATAGTTACAAGTACCTACTATAAAATGACTACTCTACTGTAATTTCTGAATCAATAGCCTCATCTTCTATGGGCCTATGGCACATTGTGCTGGTGCTGGTTGCAGTGGCAGCAGGCCTTGCATGTTAGCATTGTGGTCATTGGCAAGCTGCGGCAGTGGCATGGCAGTGGCAGCGACAACAGTCGCACCGACTTGTGCATGCCAGTCTGGTGCTGGTTCTAGTACTAATGGCAGTAGTGGCAGGCCAAACATGTTGGCAACCTCATCGTTGGCGAGGTGGTGCTGGTGCTGGTGGTGGTGGCAGCACACCACACACATCGGTATTGTCATTGTTGTCAAAGGGCGTCAAAAGGGATGCAACAAGGTGTTGAGAGGGATGCAGCGAGGGCAAGGTGTTGGTGGCGAGGTACTGAGAGGGATGCAGCCAGGGAGATGGACGGTTCTCTAGTCAACAATCCATTGTATATGGAACAAAAGGTGGCTACAGAGGCAGGGCTAGAGATACCAAGAAGTGTCAAAGCATTGAACAGCTCCAGTCGCGCACCTGAGAAATTAAGTAGGGCCTCACCTCTAACTGCTATTGGTGGGTGGTCAAGGTTGTGCATGAGCAAGCATTCAACCTCACGCTCTTTGACTCGGAAGACACCTTGTACCTCCAGGTACAGGTTGTCTTGGCATCAGGGTACTGGGGGTGTCTTTGCCAATTTGCATGTTGCCAAACAGTTTAGCAAAATCATGCACCAAGGGTCATCAAGAGTGAGTGAGGATTGGGGTGGACATTTTTTTTTGAATAAATTTATAAAGCGGGCCCAGGGAATGCCCAGAAACTGTGTCAAGGCTGCGTACCAAATACACTATACACTACCTAGCACCTGTAACTAATTGCATAAGACCCTTACAGGTCCATCTCTTCTTCGAGGTGTTTAGCCTCTCAGAGCGACGGCCTGTGGAGACTGTATTTGTGAATGTAGGGGTAGAGGAAGCAAACTTGCTATCTAACATGTCTGTAGAGATGGAGGCTAATGCCAACTCACGAGCAGAGGTTGGATCAGTGGGTATTTTTTTTTTTTTTTTTTTTTTGAATGGACTTTTATTTAACAAATGGGCTTAGACTACAAGGCCTATATACCACATCGAAACCTTCGTGAACTACAGACTAAGGTTTCCCTCCTGCTGATTCCGTCACCTTCCTCTGAGTATTCCGTTTCTGCAGGGTGTTCAGTCGGGCAGAGCGTCTATTCGAGGCGTCCTTCCTGGAAGGCGGCTGTCCGACCTTGAGACCTCTCAACGTAGCCGGTACGGCAGCCGAGTGGGCCACTTCACGTGCAGTCACCGGGGGAGGCTTGGCCAGTTCCGCCAAAAGGGTGGCAGTATGGGGGGACGGGGGGGGAAGTTGATCGGAGGGTGCAATGGGCTTCTGTTTGAGGGCCGGCTTGCTCAGCTTTGGGGGAGCTTTGGTAGAACCAACCTTGGCTTTCCCCTTCTCAGCTTTCTTGCTCGCCTCCTTGGAAAGAGGGCAGCGGTGTCTCTTCGCAGCTTTGTGTGTTGCGAACTTCCGTCCGCACAATTTGCATTGCCAGTGTGACCAGTCTTCGATGGCTCTCGCCTCCTTCAGACGTTCGCGCCTCGCTGCGCGGTTCCTCTTCCGTGCAAGTCGCCGCTTCTCCTTTTGGGCCTGGGATGCGCGCCGGTCGCCTGTGGAGAGGTCGAAAAAGGCCGTGGGGCCATTCCCGTTAAGCAGCTCTAAAATATAGCAAAACATCACCTCTTTCACCTTTTTGATGGGGTGAGGGACAAGCGCAACAGCACACTTGACCAGGTGTGCATGGTATTGGGGAGCGAACTCGACCCAAGTAAGTTTTCCATCTTCGGCCTTTTGGGCCGAAAGGGCCTGGGCCCTGAGGTGATCCACTGATAGGAACCAGCGGTGGCGGAAGATATTGAGAATGTCGAACACGGAAAGTTCCGACTTTCCCGAAGTGGTCCTCTTGTTCCCACACTTCACCGGTAAGGGTACATCACGAGGGGAGAGGGCGTGGGGGGTAGCCTCACCCAGGGTGACTGTCAGCCGGTGATGGCTCCCAGGGGGGGAATTGGTGGTGGAAATGGGATCTCCTTGAAAACCTGTGTCAGGAGCCTCCAAAAACTCTGGAGATTGATTGCGAAAGAGAGTCGGCCGCTGGTGAGGGGCCTTTGATGACTCAGGGGGGTCGAGTGACATCCGCGCAGCAAAGCCCGACCCGAACACTTCATCCAGTGCAGAGGAGGAGGTGGGGGAGGGGGAGCGGGGGGGAGGAAATGGGGTTGGGGCTGTGGGGTTAGCATGGCTTTGGCCTTTTTCCCATTCTTCGACCCTAGCTTGGTGTTCCAACAGATAGGAGGGGACAGACTCAGCCAGGAAGGCATCGTACGGCTCACCACGTTGGCAAGCTGCTTGAGCTTCCAACCTAGCGAGGTGTTCCTCCTCGTTGGAGGACCAGTTGTAATCAGAATAAGACATCAAGAAAATTTGATGGTGGTGGTAAGAGGCTAAGAAGCGTGGATCAGTGGGTATCTTCCACTTCCTACTGGTCTTATGCAGCGCAGTGGGGGCAGGGGGAGCAGGGGGGTTTGATGGGCCTGGCGTGTTTGGTATAGGGGGGGTAGTGGTTCTCACTGCGTCCTTCCCAGTCCCAGTCCCTTGGCTAGCCCCTTTGGCAAGCAGGCATCAGTGTCGCTTCACAGTCTTCCAAGATGCGAACTTGTGCCCACACCACATGCATGACTGTTGTGGTCAGCCTTCCACAGCTTCTTCCACAGCTTTGCGCCGTTCTCACCTTGATGTGCAATTCCACTTCTGTGCAAGTTGCTTCCTCTCCTTCTGGGCAGCAGTTGCCTGCTGGTCACCCTTGGTGAGATCAAAAAAGGCCTGGGTGGCCTCCTTGTTGAGAAGCTCTAAGATGTACATAAACATCACCTTTTTCACCTTTTGAATCGGGCAAGGTACCAGTGCAACAGTGCACTTGACCAGGTGAGCATGAAACTGGGGAGTAAACTCAACCCAAAAAATTTTTCCATCTTCAGCTTTTTGGGCCGAAAGGGCCTGGGCCCTGAGGTGGTCCCTTGACAGGAACCAGTGGTGTTGGAAGATGTTGAGAATGTCAAACACAGAAAGATCTGTGTGCTCAGTAAGTGCCCCCTTTTTGGCCAGCTTCTTGCCTGGTGGGAAGTAGCAGGGGCCGGTGGGGGTTTCTGCCCTGCCAGCCAAAGTATCCATGGCAGGTGTTTGGGTGGGCTGAGTAATGGGAGTCTCCGTGAAAACCGGTGGCAAAAACTCAAGAGAATTAGAAGGGCCAGGCTTGTCCATCTGCACCTTGGGAGGTGAGGGAGGGTCCATGGAGAGAATGGGAGGTCAATTCCTAAGATATGAAGGGATTGTCTTAACCAGATAGGGGTCATAGGGCTTGCCGTGGGTCATTGCCTGTTGAGCACCCAGTCTGGCAAGATGCTCCTCTTCCGGAGAGGAAAAAGTGGGCACCTGCAGCCCTGCAGCCACCACTGGCACCTTCTGGGACTGGGAGAACAGTCTTTGGTAGGTCTCACCAGCGTTGGGGGGAGGGGAGGGTGGTGGGAACATCATGGGAAAATCACTGTGTTGGAATCGGTGAGATCGGATCGTGGCCCCACCTCTTCTCGTTTGCTCCACCTTTAATTAGCAGATCGTGTCATGACCGTACTTCTTACTTCTTAGGACTTCTAGCTAGCCTCACGTCGTGTCACATACAAGTTGGTATGCCATATGCGTACACGTAGACATCGCCTTTCTTGCAGTTACCCAATTAGTTCATATTAGGCCTTCGAGGCACTTAGATAAATACCGGACATTTGATATGTGGCCACCTCAGTTCCGTGCTAGAGCGCGATAACTGAGGTGAGCATCATTCTTTCATTACTTAGTCTTGTTCAGTTACTGATTCCCATGTAGTATCCTTGTTACTGCTAGGTGAATATATTGTCAGTTCCATGCTAGAGCACGATAACTGAGTATCCTTGTTACTGCTAGGCTTAAAGGCCATATCACACGTCTAATCTAAGTTGGCATTGCCGAACTTAGATTGCATATTATTGCTCACGGTTCCCAGACCGATCCACTCGCCAATCACCCCATAACTTGCACACACTGATGGTGGTGGTAAGAGAGCAAGAAGTGCTCGTTGGGGTGGACATCCTAGGTTGAGAAGGACGAGAGCTGACTTTCAGTGGCAAGGGTGAGATGTTGGCGGTGAGGCATCAAGAGGGATGCAGTGATGGGTCAAGACTTGAGAGGGAAGTGGCAAGGCATCAAGAGGGACATGGCCAGTTGAGAAGGACAAAGGCTGACTGTCAGCAGCAAGGGTGAGGTGTTGGCAGCAAGGCATAAAGAGGAACACAGCAAGGTGTTGAGAAGGATGTGGTGAGCACAAGCACAAGATGGTAAGATGTTCAATAGTGGATGGCCTGACAACTGTCATACAATCACATGACCAGCAGTGTCACGGGTATGAGTATGGTATCTTGGGCATGGCCAGAAAGTGGCACTGCACCCATACCCCCAGTACCCCCGGGACAAACACCCTGGTGTTACCCATACCCCTGTACATCCCTAGACCTGGTGGGACCTAGTCCCAGTGCAACCCAGACCTAGTGGGACCCAGACCCAGTGCAACCCAGACCTAGTGGGACTCAGACCCAGTGCAACCCAGACCTAGTGGGACCTAGACCCAGTGCAACCCAGACCTAGTAAGACCCAGACCCAGTACAAGTACTATAGTTGGTGCAACCCAGACCTAGTGGGACCTAGACCCAGTATAACCCAGACCTAGTAAGACCCAGACCCAGTACAAGTACTATAGTTGGTGCTCCGAGGGCAAGCATGTGAGTTTGGTTTGTAGGAAGTTTTGTCAAAATGGAAGAGAAGTTCATCTTCATGAATGCAGATGTGATTGGAGATATTGAGGAAGTTTTCTTAAGAGCACACAAGTAAAGAGGAGAGAAAGGTGGCGAAGTTCACTGGTTTACATTAGAGCAATAGAGAGCCTTTTTATACATGAGTACTACCATCCCATATGATGTAAGTAACACATGCAAGAGGTAGTAGAGCAGAGCAGTTGTATGTGAGATAGAAATAGTAGAACAAAGACCTAGATAGAAGAGCCAATCCTGAAGCCTCTAAGGCAATGCATGTCATAAGTGCATATTGCAGACCAAGACAGTAACACAGAACCAAGAAGTGAGGAAAGAAATGTAAGATAAAATGAGGACATGTATGCCTTCAGTCTCCATCATCAGGCATAGTTGTCAGTACTTGCGAAGAGTATGGATCCAAAAATTCATCGAAGATGCAACACAAGGTGCAACAAGTGGCCTCACACACTGTCTCAATAGATGGATGGTGAGGTGATCATAAGGGAACATTACTATAACAGGACACAAACAAAAAGTAATGCAAGGCAGACTAAATCAATCAGAAGAGACTGGGAACACAAGGCATACAGAAACAGGAGCTGCAAAGCTTTAGAGACAAAGGGAACATGAGGCAAGGTTAGTCTAGACATGATGAGATCATGTCTGTGGTGGCACCACAACACAGATTGTGGCCAAGGAGGGCACTATAATGCATCAGCAGGACAAAGGTGAGAGGTTGAGGTGGTGTGACAGATAAGGCAGGATGAAGGATTGAGGTGGGGATGCAGGTGCAGAGACAATAAGTGTTTGATCATGGGAAGGACAGTGGTGAAGAGGTGAAAGGAAAGAATAGAGACAGCAGAGATTGTGTTGATGCAAGGCCAGTAGGGGGCCTACCCTTACAGTACCTGTATTCTCTAGAAATCTACTAGGTCTGGCCATCTGATAATGAACTGGATCTAGTGTGCACATGAGGACATTTATATAATGTTATTCAGCTCCCTCCTATCAAATGTTTTTCTTTATTTTATCTAGCACTAGCACTTGTATTTATTTAGCTATAGTAAATGATCATATCTATATAAATGAGGCTTGGTGTATAAAACCCTGATCTGTAGAATGGTAGGTAAAATAGCCTTTTATAAGTAGGTCCTGGCCATTGCCTACATGCATGCAAGGCTCAAACAGCTAGGCAATGTATAAGCCATCAAGCCAGTGAAGCCATTAACTAACTGACTGTCTGGCCTAGCTATGGCTAATAGCTTAGTCTGGCTGCAGGAGCTATTGGTGCACTGGGGGCCTAAGGCTCTGCTGCTAAAATTTTTACTGCTCATTCTTGCCCATAGACTACACCTCTACCAGTGACTAACACTAGATCCTCTTCCCCTTCTTGTTTTGCATATTGTCCTTGATCCAACTTGTCTATATCTTATAAAGGTAGCTGGTTTAGGTTCAGGTTCTGGATACCAACTCAATATATGCCCCTTTGTTCCTTTCATTTCTCTTTGAATTCAGTGTTGCACTGATGTTGTGCCTAGGTCATCAGGTTTTTCACATGCCACTGGATCAGCTGGAATCAACTGGATCCAGCTCATTCCAGCTCATTCCAGTTAAAAAAGGTCACAAGTCAGAAAGACAACCAGCAACCATAGAATTATGACAAGCTGGCAAAAAGTGAGCTACAGTATCACCAGCCAACAAGCCCAACAAGTTAAAAAGTTGGTCTACCAAAGTAATTTAAGTACTGATCAAGGGAACTAAAGCATGATGTAGATAGAGAGATAGGTAACTAGATGAGGGAAATTGGGCACCTAATGGGTGTCTTAATTATCTGGAGAGCCTCCACAGCTAGGACTGCTTGGTGTGTACAGGTTGTAGCAGTCTGCATCTAGCTCTTCATTGTTGAGGATTGGTGCATTTTTGACAGTGTTGACCTTAGCTCTGCAGACCTCTATGAAATGAGACCAACAACACTCAGAGTTGGTCCCTTCTTGTTCCTTTACCACCACCATCAGTGATTTTCTCACGATGTCTTCCCACTCCTCTACACCCATCAAGTCCTCCCCCACCCTCAATCACCTCTCAGCAATGTTTGGTGCCATCAGGGCAGGATCGAGCTCACCGGAGTCATCGAGGCCTTCCACCCCCACTCCCTCTGTGCCACGCCCCAAAGGCCACAAGGCCCCTAAGGCTGGGGCTTCTCATCATGGACCGCCAGAATTTTCTGATCCTCAAGTAGGTTTTCAAGGTGATCCCTTTACACCGGTACAGTTATCCTCCAGAGTCTCACTGGACGATGCCACCCCTCGCGCCATTGACCCCTGCGACATACCCCTTGGGGTGAAGCAGGTGGAAAAACGGTCTCTTCCTGGGAATGCGGAGTTATCCGTATTTGATATTCTCAACACATTCCATTGTCGGTGGTTCTTATCCATTGATCATCTCAGGGCCCAGGCCCTCTCAGCCCAAAAGGCCGAGGATGGGAAAATTTTTTGGGTCAAGTTCTCTCCCCAGTATCATGCCCACCTGGTCAAGTGTGCTGTTGCACTTGTCCCTCACCTGACTACAAGAGTGAAAAAGGTGATGTTCATCTACATCTTAGAGCTTCTCAATGGCGAAGGCCCCAAGGCCTTTTTCAACCTTGCTTCCGGTCCAAGGTTAGCAACCCAGGCCCAGAAGGAGAAGAAGCGACTTGCACAGAATTGGGCCCATGCATTGAGGTGTGAGCGCCAAAAGGCTGCTGAAGAGGCAGCTGGAGGGCACTTGCCTAAGCAACAATGCTGAGTGTGCAGATGCAAGTTCACCACCCAGAAGTCGATGAAGCGACACCGATGCCCCATTTCCAAAGAGGCTATCAAGGTTAGTGGAGCAGAGAAGGGCAAGGGTAATGCCGATGCCCCCTCCAAGCTGAACAAGCTGACCGCTCCCCACCCTACATCAGGAAAACCTAGTGCCGTCTTTTCATGTCTTTGTCATCTTAGGCATTTAATAAGACAGTTAAGACAACAAAGACATAATTTTTGTCTTATTTTTGTCTTAGCAAATATTGCAAAAGACAGAATAAGACCAAGCTACATGTTAAGACAGCCACTAAGATGTTGCAGTTGCTTAAGATACACAAAGTTACTCTTAAGACCACAAAGCCTGTCAAGAACCATTCTCTTGGTTAAGACAGGGACATTTATTTAAGATGATAAGACATGGATATAATTGTAAGATACAAAGATGAAACAGATGTGCTTAAGACCTCGTGATGCTGCTGGCCTTGCCCTTGTCCTCATGATGCTGATGGTGTGGCCCTTGTCCTCGCACCGGCGCTGCCGTCCTCACACTCACAATGGCATGGCCCTTGTCATCGCAATGCTGCTGGTGTGGATCTCATCCTCACACCTGCGCTGACGTCCTCGTGCTCGCAATGGGGTGGCCCTCGTCTTTGTGGTGCTGCTGCCAGGGCCTTTGTCCTCACGCCGGCACTGGCGTCCTCATGCTTGCAATGGGGTGGCCCTTGTCTTCATGGTGCTGCTGCTGGGCCCTCATCCTCGCATCGGCGCTGGCATCCTCACGATGCTGCTGGCGTGGATCTCGTCCTCACACTCACGATGGGGTGGCCCTCATCCTCGTGGTGCTGCTGCCGGGGCCTTCGTCCTCATGCTGGCGCTGGCGTCCTCACGCTCGCAATGGCGTGGCCCTCGTCTTCATGGTGCTGCTGCCGGGCCCTCATCCTCGCATCGGCGCTGGCGTCCTCGTGCCTGCGCTGATGTCCTCGCGCCTGCGCTGATGTCCTCGCGCCTGCGCTGACGTCCTCGCGCTCGCGATGAGGTGGCCCTCGTCCTCGTGGTGTTGCTGCCGGGGCCTTCGTCCTCGCGCTGGCGCTGGCGTCCTCACGCTCACGATGGCGTGGCCCTCGTCTTTGTGGTGCTGCTGCTGGGCCCTTGTCCTCGCGCCTGCGCTGGCGTCCTCGCGCTCGCGATGGGGTGGCCCTCGTCCTCGTGGTGCTGCTGCTGGGGCCTTCGTCCTTGCACCGGCACTGGCATCCTCGTGCTTGTGTGACCCTCGTCTTCGTGGTGCGTTGTCGTCGCGCTGCTGGTGTGGGCCTTGTCCTTGCGCCGCTGGTGCTGGTGGGGGCGTTGTCTGCTGGTGTAGCCCTCGTCCCTCACGCTGGTGCGGGCCTTGTCGTCGCGCCGCTGGTGCTGGTGTGTGTGTTGTCCCCGCGCTGCTGGTGCTGCCCCACGCGCTATCCTCGTGTCACTGGTGCTGGTGCAGGCGTTGTCTTCGTGCTGCTGGTGCTGCCATCCTCGCGCTGCTGTGTGTGTGGATGTTAGTGATGAGGGTGGGTACTTACCCCACGGGCACCCTACTCGGGCCTCCTGGTACTCCCTTGGGGCCTCTTAACCCCAAGCAATCCCCTCACATCCCATTTGGACGGGGAGGAGGGGTATATAAACATAACTAAAAACAAAAAGAATGTAAGTATAATGAGGTGAAAGAAAACACACCTTATGTGGCAATCTTTCAGCTGCGTGGTTTGCTGCTTGCTGTTGATGGACCGGGAATTGCTTGAGGCCAGAGGGCGACGCAGTGGTGAGAGGCGGTGGCCGTAGCCATGATAAGGGAGTCGTGACTTAGTAAAAAAAAACGAAAGTCAAGCCGTGGGAACAAATGTTTGACCCTGTTTGGACGACTCGCGCTTTGGTCTTACAAATCAAGTTCAACTTCTTCTTCCGCCACCCCCACCGCCACCAGTTGGCTTCAAATCGCGCCAAGTCACATGGCCACGACCCAATGAGCTGGCGCACGCGTGCTTATAAATACGATACTTTTGAAAGTCAGAAACATTTATTCGAAATTTGATAATGTATTTATCCCATACAACTCAAAACATAAGATGTTATGTAATCACTTCAAACACGTTGTGAAAATGGACAAGTCAAATTTACATTTCAAATGAACAACATGTTATGTAATCATTTCAAAAGCGTTGTGAAAATGGACAAGTTTATTGAGAGATTTACTGTACATCCAAATGAACAATATGTAAATAACTAAGTTGGTAGGGAACCGGGAACGTGGGAAACGAGGGAGGATGTGAGGGCGCACGGTCTTGGGGCACCTGGGAAGGGGTGAAGCAGACCATGCGGGAAGCGGGCACGGGCGTTTGCTTCGGCCGAAAGCGCATCAGGTTTGGCACGTTTACCCGATCGCTCGCCTCCAGCGTAGGGATCTTGATGAATGCGCTGCCGTTTTCCCTTAGCGACGCCAATGGCCTGCTTGGTACAGTACTGTAATCCCACAGCTCCTCAGGTAACCGCTTCCGCTTTGGCGCCCGTTTGACAGCCATGCGCTTGGCCGTTTCTGACCATAGGGTGCGATCCATTCCTTTTCTGGTAAGGCGCTAATCCCTTCTGTCAAAGCGGTTGCCGCCATAAGACCATGTTTAGCCAAGCGGAATGCTTTGGCCGCTTGATTGATCTTGGGCCTGATTGAAGGCTCCCCAAGCTTCGGGAATTTGCCGGATCCTCGTACAGCGGGCGTGGCACCTGGCCCAGCTATCGTCCTAGTGGTGCATGGCGGGAGATTAAGCTGAAACAGCGGCAACGTCATCATTACTCAATAGCAAAGAGTGGGGATGGAAATTGTAAGGGAAAGGATGCAAAATGGTTGAAAATGCATGCACTTCCCTCAGGCCACAATAATTGGGTCACACCAAAGCCACAAAAGTTACATAATATAATTGTTTATTTATATTGATTGAAATATATATTTTATGAAAAATGCAAGAACTTTCAGTTTCCGCTCAGATGACTAATCTATGACTAATCGATTACCAATAATCCATGCGAAGTGGGTGCGTGACTTGGCGCGATGTTTCAAAGACTACCGCCACCTCGCCCTCTGGCCTCAAGCAACAGCAAGCAGCAAACCGCGTGGCTGAAAGAGTGCCACATAAGGTGTGTTTTCTTTCACCTCATTATACTTACATTCTTTTTGTTTTTAGTTATGTTTATATACCCCTCCTCCCCGTCCAAATGGGATGTGAGGGGATTGCTTGGGGTTAAGAGGCCCCAAGGGAGTACCAGGAGGCCCGAGTAGGGTGCCCGTGGGGTAAGTACCTACCCTCATCGCTGACATCCACACACACAGCAGCGCGAGGATGGCAGCACCAGCAGCGCGAGGACAATGCCCACACCAGCACCAGTGGCGCGACGACAAGGCCCGCACCAGCGCGAGGGACGAGGGCCACACCAGCAGACAACGCCCCCACCAGCACCAGCGGCGCAAGGACAAGGCCCGCACCAGCACCAGCGCGAGGGACGAGGGCCACACTAGCGGACAACGCACGCGGCAGCACCAGCAGCGCAACGACAAGGCCTGCACCAGCACCAGCGCGAGGGACGAGGGCCACACCAGCAGACAACCCACGTGGCAACACCAGCAGCACGACGACAATGCCTGCGGCAGCACT
>QFDX01002953.1:0-13597 GCA_003315875.1 Lactifluus piperatus | reverse complement strand
ATCACGTTCACCTTACGGCGCCATCTCAGAAATTTACACCTACGTATTAATTACCCTTGTGTTGGATGGTTTCAGCCTAGTTGGTGATATCGCCATATTACTGGAGTTGACTGGGACCAAGTCACGGGGTTTTGTATCTTATCATTCATCCATCTGGAAGACATCTGTAATACATTGGCAACTGCCCTGCTAATAGACATGGAAATTGAGAGGATAGAATAGGATCCGCCGGGACTAGGGATGATAAGGAGTGAAATCAGCGCCCTGATAGAGGAGAAGGTTCGAAACCCGAGTTTGTGAGCGGAGTGATCCGGACCGGATAAACTCGTGACGTTCTTTTGGAAAACTCGTGTTTTATTAAATTACCGTAAAAAGGGGGGTTTTTTCATCTCCGCTTTTTCGCGGCGCGGCCTCTTTGTGTGTGTGTGTGCAGTGAAGTGCATACAGTCCAGTCAATCAAGCTATAGACGCCAATACTGCCACTTCCCTCCGACTCTCCCTCCCCCGCATCCACCATCAACATCATGGATGTCGACTCACAGAATCCTTTGGCTGACCCTTTTCTCTCCCATCTCGTTCTCGTCCTTTCCATCTACGAGCTCGGCCCCTTCCCAGCCCCAGTTCCTCGCTATGATGGCCCCTCAAGTTGGCAGACTGATAATATCCTCCGCGCTTTGAAGACAATGGCCCGCAGAATGTATACAGCTGAGGAAACCCTTGCGAGCATAAAGGCCTCGGAAAATTGGGAGAATGGCCCCGATACCAAGAAACGTCGTAGCGTGGGCGATACCCCACCGATTTCCAACCCCCCTGCTAATTCTTCTCAGAGCGATGTCTCCTCCATCTCATCCAATGGTTCCACCGCCTCTGGTTACTCCAGCTCTACCATTCGTTCCACATCCGGTACCCCCATACCCCACAGTTCTTCCTCCCCATCCTTCTTCCCTCCCTACAATCTCGCTGCCCTCGCTGCCGATTTCGCACAGGACGTTAATATGTCCGTGACCCCCTCTGATCAGGAGCCTTCTTCTTCTCACAGCGCGAACTTGCCCGATCGTGCCTTTTCTCCTATGACCATCTCCCTCCAAGGTCTTCAGTCTGGTGTAGATCTCGCCAATGGCCGTGCAGGCAATGGCTCTTCTCTTTCTGCCCCTCCTACCTCACATAGTGACCTCCTCTTATGTCCCGTATGCAACAAAGCCGTCAGCGATAACACCACAATTGGTAAGATATTAGCCGCCGTCAAAGCCGCCTCATCATCCGGTTCCCCCCTCGTCGTTCCTCCTGGCGGCCCCCTCGCTACCGCCGCCTTCGAAAGCGGCATGAGTGCCGTTGAAGAGCTTCATCTCCTAAAGGCTCAAGTCCAGGACGTTGCCCGCGTCTGCAATGCCGTTGCCCGTGGCGATTTGTCTCAAAAGATAACTGTCCCCGTACAAGGCGTCGTCATGGTACAACTCAAAGACGTCATCAATGGTATGGTCGACAAACTCGGTCAGTTCGCCAGGGAGGTCACTCGTGTCTCCCAGGAAGTCGGTACGGAGGGGTGCGTGTCCTCTTATCCCCTTATCTTTTCATCCTGCCTCACTTCTACCCCCCCACCCCCGCAGTAAACTTGGCGGTCAGGCTCTCGTGCTTGACGTTGAAGGCACGTGGCGCGAGCTCACTGCCGTCGTCAACAAGCTTGCCGCCAATTTGACCAACCAAGTCAGGAATATTGCCCGTGTCACAAAGGCCGTCGCTTTGGGTGATTTATCCAAGCAAATCGATGTCGATGCCCGCGGTGAGATTCTTGATCTGAAGAATACCGTTAACGGAATGGTCGTCCGGCTGCGGGCACTAGCGGCCGAAGTGACCCGCGTGACCCTTGAGGTCGGTTCACAAGGTATACTGGGAGGGCAAGCACACGTGCCCGATGTTGAGGGTGTGTGGCTCGAGTTGACACGCAATGTACGTCATTTCCCCCCTTTGTGTCTCTTTCCAGCGCTATATGACATACCCGGCGCTACCGTACTACAGGTAAACCGTATGTGTTCTAGTTTAACGGACCAAGTGCGGTCGATTGCCACGGTCACGACGGCGGTTGCAAAAGGCGATTTGACACGCAAGATCGAGATCCAAGTTGAGGGCGAGATGGCAACATTGAAGACGACAGTGAACTCCATGGTTGACCAGTTGAGCGCCTTTGCGTCCGAGGTGACTCGTGTCGCACTCGAGGTCGGCACGCAGGGTATTTTAGGTGGCCAAGCGCGCGTGGAAGGTGCCCAGGGAACCTGGGCTGATTTAACTTTGAACGTTAACGTGAGTTTTCGCCCTTAGCCCTCCAACGGCATCCAAGGCAGCCGCCAAGCGGTTTGACGTTTCATTCAGAAAATGGCGAGCAATTTGACAGATCAGGTGCGCTCGATCTCAGAGGTCACCAAAGCGGTCGCACTCGGCGACTTGTCCAAGCAAGTTGAAGTTGACGTGCAAGGCGAGATGCTGGACTTGAAGATGACCGTCAATTCGATGGTGAACCAATTATCGACGCTCGCCAATGAGGTCACTCGTGTATCGCTTGAAGTGGGAACCGAGGGTATGTTGGGTGGCCAGGCATACGTTCCTGACGTACAAGGCATGTGGAAGGTGCGTCTGATGGTTTTTTTTCTCCTCTTGGCCGAGCAGTCGGTCAACAAGCGCGTGTATAAATAGGTGTTGGCCGACAACGTAAACTTGATGGCCATGAACTTGACGAACCAAGTCCGTTCAATCGCCGAAGTAACTAAAGCCGTGGCAAGCGGTGATTTGACCAAGAAAGTCGAAGTTGACGTGCGCGGTGAAATGCTCGACTTGAAGGAAACCGTCAATGGGATGACGACGAGTTTGAGCGTCTTTGCTGATGAAGTGACGCGCGTGGCGCGCGAGGTCGGAACTGAAGGCCGTTTGGGTGGCCAGGCGAAAGTGACGAACGTAGGCGGAACGTGGAAGGTTCGTACCATGTCGTGCAGACGAAAGTTCCCCTTTCGGACCAATGCCGGTTTTCTAGGATTTGACGGACTGTGTGAACGTGATGGCTGCTAACGTAGGTTGCACATCAGGCACATGTCTTATGATTCTCCATTCTGTTTTCTGATGGTGGAGAACAGTTGACTCTCCAAGTCCGAACTATCGCTGTCGCTACCGTATGTCGCTACTTCCTATCTGCAGCGTGCTATTTGAGGTAACGATCTGATTTGCAGACGGCAGTCGCTCGGGGCGACCTGACTCAGAAGGTCACGGGAGTTTCGGTGTCTGGGGAAATCCTTCATTTGGTGAACACAATTAACGACATGATTGACCAATTGGGCTTTTTCGCGTCGGAAGTGAAGAAGGTCGCACGCGAGGTCGGAACAGAAGGCAAATTGGGGGTTCAAGCTGAAGTCGGCAATGTCCAGGGAATCTGGCAAGAGATCACGTACGTCATACATTGTTCCGCCGTGATAACAAACATTAATGACGTCATTGTACACTAGCATGTCAGTCAATACCATGGCCGGCAATTTGACAACACAAGTGCGCGGCTTCGCACAGATATCGGCAGCCGCCATGGACGGTGATTTCACACGGTTTATTACCGTCGAGGCCAGCGGTGAGATGGATTCCTTGAAGACGCAAATCAACCAAATGGTTTTCAATCTGCGTGACAGTATCCAGAAGAACACTGCAGCCAGGGAAGCGGCCGAGCTGGCAAACCGCAGTAAATCGGAGTTCTTAGCCAACATGTCCCACGAGATAAGGTTGGTCTGATAGCAGATTTACCCATCGTCCATCTTCTGAGTCACGTAGGACGCCGATGAACGGTATCATCGGGATGACCGAGCTTACCCTTGACAGCGACTTGAACCGATCACAACGAGAGAGCCTCTTGCTTGTTCACAGCCTCGCACGGTCTCTGCTTTTGATCATCGATGATATCTTGGATATCTCAAAGAGTAAGTGCCACAGGAACCGTGTCGGCGCAAGCTCGTTGACCCCTAATATCTGATCAGTCGAAGCCGGTCGGATGACCATGGAACAAGTCTCCTTCTCGTTCCGGCAGACCGTCTTTGGGATCCTTAAAACCCTGGTCGTACGCGCGTCGCAAAACAACTTGGACCTTACCTACGACGTCGACCCTGACATCCCAGACCAGCTCATTGGTGATTCCCTCCGTCTACGCCAAGTTATCACGAACCTGGTGGGCAACGCGATCAAGTTTACCCCGTCCAAAGTCTCCAAGAAAGGCCACGTTGCGCTCAGCTGTCGTCTGCTTGCACTCGACGATTCAAGTGTGACACTCGAGTTTTGCGTCTTGGATACCGGTATTGGCATAGCCAAGGACAAGTTGAATCTCATCTTTGACACCTTTGCGCAGGCGGACGGTTCCACAACTAGGGTATGCCCCTTGTTTCCTACGACCTCTTTCCGTTTCCTCACTACCAATATTCTCTACAGGAGTACGGCGGTACAGGTCTAGGGCTATCCATCTCGAAGCGCCTCGTTGCTCTTATGGCGGGAAGCATGTGGGTAGAAAGCGAGGTCGGCAAGGGTAGCAAGTTTTTCTTCACCATTACGTCCCAGATCGGTCAGATGTCTATCGAGGCGACGCTAGCAAAGATGGTGCCGTTTGGCAATCGAAACATACTGTTCGTCGACACCCTGTATGACCGCACGGCAGTGGTGGAGCGGATACAGGAGCTCGGACTGCGGCCTTACGTGATCCACGATCCACTCGAGGTTGCAGACAAGGCCACCTGCCCTCATATCGACACAATTGTCGTCGATTCACTCAGTGTGGTATGTATCGGTTTGGTTGTTCTCTCGACAGTCATTTTCATATACTCGTCCTCCCAATAGACCGAGACGATTCGTGAATATGAGCACCTGCGATATATCCCGATTGTATTGTTGGCTCCGGTGCGCTTTGTATTGTGTAGGCCCTCGTCCATGTCCAGCTCACGCACAGTATTGCATCGATCCAGAACCTTCCTCGATTGAATTGTACGTAAAGTTGCTACATCTGATAACGGCCGGTCGTCGTGCTGATCCGCGCATGGGTAGTGAAATGGTGTCTGGACAATAGCATAAGTTCCGAAGTTACGACACCCGTAAGCGCCCAGGACCTTGCGTCAGCGCTCATCTCGGCTCTCGAGTCGAGCACGGTTAGCCCCGCGGCGGCGACGAACGACATAATATTCGACATTCTCCTCGCCGAGGACAACCTTGTTAATCAGAAGCTGGCAGTTAAGATCCTCGAGAAGTACGGACACACTGTCGAGATTGCGGAGAACGGGTCGCTCGCGGTAGACGCCTTTAAGGCACGCGTCCAGCGGAATCGTCCATTCGACATCATTCTCGTGCGTATTGTAGCCCCTGCCCTTGGGCATTATTTAGGGAAAGGGTGAACTGACTTTGTACGTGGCACAGATGGATGTTTCCATGCCGTTTATGGGTGGTATGGAGGCGACGGAGCTGATACGGGCATACGAGATGCACAATAACCTCCCCCCAATACCTATCATTGCGCTAACGGCTCACGCGAGTGCGTTTCCCTTTATTCCAGCAATGAAGCTTGGATTTATCACTTTTTTTCTACCCTTACAGTGATTGGTGACAGAGAGCGGTGTCTTGATGCGGGCATGGTACGTCCCAACTTGACCTTCCTTTTCTCAATCCTCTGGTGACTAATTTCTCGATGATGCAAAGGATGACCACATCACGAGTGAGTCACATCATACCTGCCGTTCACATAATATTTCAGTGATGACTGATGAATTCGGGTGCAGAGCCATTACGTCGTGGTGACCTATTGAACTCGATCACGAAACTAGCAGGCGAGCGGGTGAGGCAACGAAGACATCCCATTCCTGTCGACTTCCGATAATCGCTATTGTCCGCCCATTCACATGCATGCTACTCATTCTACTCATTCCTTTTCGCTTTCCGACCCCATCATCACCATTGCCTAACACGTAAGTTGTAATGTTTTCCTCTGACTACGTCACAGCAACTTGTTCGTAAGCTACACAACTCCCATAACTCGCTTTTACTGCTACCAGGCATTACGCCCTCTATCTTTGACATAACACGCGACCACCCTGGGTGTGCGCTCTGATTCCGCCGTGCAGGGTTTGCGAGATCCACCTCATCACATATCACCCGCGCCAGAACGTCTTTCTACACGCATATATGTATATTGATATACCAGCGTTCCTCCCTAATCATCCTCGCGGAGAACCCAGGCCCTGCTTCTGTACCTATGTAATATATACGTACTTCCCTGCAGATTCGAAGGAATTTTTTTGTTCAAGTTGCGTAAAGCGGTCACCACGTCCGTTTTATTTGTGCTTTAGGAGATAGGGAACAAGCTCGTTCGATACATTTGTCTAGCAGAAATGTCGTAATACCATGACTCATGAACGATGTAATATAAACCCGCGTCTCTTGTAACTCGTTTGCGATGGAAGAAGAATGTCGTCTTAAATGGGAAAACTAAGGAAATCCTACAACTAACGAGAAACGCGCCGCACCAGAAAACTCAAGGTGGAGAGAAGGATGTTTTTCGAGGAAAGATAAAGGCGAATCTCACACAAGTTTAGGACCCCCGAGTCACAGGCAGGCGGCTATGAGACCGGGCGCGCGGGATAATACGAGGAAATATGAGGGGAAAAAGTGGTTTAGGCAACGACTTCAATTTCGTATGCCCCCCTATTGCAATGATTTGTAATTTGACGCCAAGATAGATACATATTTTGAGATTTTCATGGCTAGCTACAAGTGGGAGTGAGTAAGTGAACTTGAAATCGTAATCGAGAACGCAAGGCCGACGAACACAAAACAAAAATGGTGGGGGATGCGAGATGCAAAAGTAATAGATTGTAAAAGGATCGGCGGTTCAGGATCGTTGTCAGAGCCATTGAAGATAACGAGACGAGGACAAGTGGTGAAAGGAGACGGTTGGAAGCAAGCAAAGGCACATGGGTCTACACTAACCATTCAGGGTATGGATATCGTGGATGATGTTTATCAAATGTTGGGTGATGGTGCATGATGCATGATGATTCATATAGGGAATGAGAAAAAGAGGTGTGGGTATTGCTCAGGTGGCGATCGTGACGTTTCTCACTCGTCGTGGGTTTCCTTCAAGCGTCGTTGCAGCGCGGCAGTTCGGTGCACCCGAGGCTCACCATTCGTTTTGGGAAAGGCGTATGGGGACTCCCGCGGCGAGACGTGCGTTAATGAACGAGGAGAAGGGGGGGGAGGAGGAAGGGTCATTCGTATGGCCCCATCCACTCGGGACGAGCTCCTGCAGGCTAGGGAGGAGGTCCTGAGGTAGTCCGCCGTCGGGGAGCTGCAGTAACTGGAACAAATCCGCGACGAATCTGCCGGAGAGCCGGAGCGTCTTCACACCAGGGAACATCGAGAGGAGCCTGTGCCATTGTGCGGGGTCGATATCCCCCTGCCACGATGCGGAGCAGTTGTCCAAATGGAGACCGAGACTGAGGCTCTCCGTACTTGTGAGCAACGGTGCGATTGTGCCGCAGATCTGCACGATGCAGGAAATCTGCCAGTCGAGTGGCTGACAGCGCACTTGCACAAGGAAGGGATTTAGGCCTTCGCGATGGTCGCGCGGATCTATAATCAGGGAGACAAAATCCTTCTCAAAGTGCACTTCGATGGTGTTAAGGTCGAGATGGGTCATCGCATGGGAGAACTGATGTAGGGATGGGATTTGGAACGTGAGTTGGTTGAAAAACTCGACGTTGAAAGTCTGGAGGAACGGGGCACTGACACGCGTCAGGATGCCCTCCAGATAAGCGCTGCCTCCGCGAAAGGCGAACAGTCTCAAGTTGGGAAAAGTGACGCGCGTCTCCGGTATGTATCGCAATCTCCACTCGATCTTGTAATTGGGAATGGCGAGACGAAAATGGATCGACAGCACCTCGAGATGGGACATGGCGGAGAGTTGCACCACAAAGTGCTCTGGATGGAAATCGGGACCGACTGGGAAATCATGAAGAACGAGAACGACGATGCCATTGGCGCCACGAAGAAATACAGATTTTGTTGAAAGAGCGACATTAGATAGGGCGAGGTTGTGCAGATGCGGAGCTCGTAACTTGTCCGAAAGTGTCACCACGTCGAAGCCGGCCCGGACATCGGTGTGGGACCGCAAAACTAGCGTTCGTAACACTGGGTATTCGTCGTCCATGAGTTTGACCAGGTCATTCAAACAAGCGGCTGAGAGTTCGAGGTGAACGCGACGCACACGTGCACTTAGCAGCAGTGCGAGACTCAGGCCTGCTTTGTCCTTGATAGCCATCTCCTCGGGTCTCTTCGGATAATAGATGGTGAGCGGGAAGGGAGGTGAGTGGTCCAGCATGGTTTTGACAGGTGTGCCATATGAACAAAGGAGATGTAGGTCCAAGCGAATCGGCGATGCGAGTATGATTTGTCGCCATAAACGGCAAACCTGGGTGAGTTTATACCACCACCGTTCGCGATTCCAGTCATAATCGGCGTCGTCGGTTATGTTAATCAGTCGGCACCAATCAAAGATGTAGAGGAGTACATCGTTGTTAAGTTTGGCGATAGTGGTGAGAGACTTGTGACGTCCTAGTGCTTGTGTGTTCAGAAATGGGCGAGGGCGCTAAGTATGAAACTGACCTCTAGTTCCACCTCTGGGGCGCTTTTTTGTAGGCATTCAGTACGATTGTGTGGCGCGAGCGCGATAGAACCTTGAATTGGCACTTTGGCACGGCCACGATAAGCGAGTGCCAGTCACGGGCACCCGTGTGGCCAGTGCCAGTGCCAGCGACGGCCCGGCGCTATTTGCTCTTATATTCATTATTCATTCATCCCCGGGTTCAGGCAGAATATGCTACAATTCGATGTACTATCAAATTGTAGTAACCTATGCATGGCTTCATACAATACATGACCTATGACGACCCAATGCTACGTGACATGATGTCCTGGACAATAGGAGCCACAAGCTCTTCCATGCGAGATCTGTAGCGGTCCCTACTTCCTGCCATCTGACGAGGAAACATACCTGGTGTCGCACTCCATGATTGAACTTCCACCTCGTAGACCCCCCACGCTTCGACAATGGCAGTCTGTGCTGCTAATGAAGTCTTATGATCATCGAAGCCCGACCGTAGCGCATCCAGTGTGTCCCAGAGCACTCTAGAGCGCGCCTCGTCGACCCCGACAAGCAGCGGGACGGCGCCCGTCAGAACCCCTGCCAGGCTCAAGAGATGGACGTTCCAGATAAACTCATTGTCGTCCTTGAACGCCTCTAGGGTCGCTCGCTCAGTGTCCATAAGCGCATACAGCGCTTTTCGCAGCTCCAAGATACGCAGCCTCTTCGTGGGTGCCTGCGAGAGCATGCGCTGCAGGTCCTTGAGCACCACCCGCACACCGAGCACCGCAATACAGTGCGCAGTTAGTGCAATCGCCGGATCACGCGAACCTTTGAGCATGCGGAGTGAGTCGAGCGTCGCCTTCCCAAACGCGCGGTCCCATTTCAATACCTCGACGACATCATGCCAGTACGTGATATGCCACAGTGCATCGACGCAAGCGATGGGTGTGTGATCCTGCGTCTTGAGCAGGTGCCCGATGCGGAGACCGAGATGCGCGTCATTCATATGTAAGAGGTGGTATAGTGTGGATGACGCCGGGGTAAAGTGCCGTGGCTCGGGTTTGATAGTTGCTGACCCAAGGAAGCCTGGAATACCCGCAATGAAGGATTCGAGGTCAGAGGACTCCCGGAGTGACTGCAATGTCGAGCACAGTGCAACACTATCGAGTTCTTGGGATACGTGCGTCGCGCTTCGCTCAAGGTCATAGTGCAATCCTCCCGAAAGCTTCTCTTTGCATTGGTCCTTGTACTCGTACAGGTTCATATGCGTTAATGACCAGCGCGGCGCGATAGCCTTGTATATGCGATGGGAAACGGCAAAGAAAGTGAGCTGGAGTGCCTGATTGAAATTCCAAAGTATTCCAGACATCGGTGTTTGGTAGGGGCAGTCGCGATAGAAGAGAGGAAGCACGGTGATGATAACATATGTCATGGCGCAGGCGACAACACAGGTCAAAATGATGTATGCCAAGGTATTGTTGACTTGAAGGAGGAACTCGATGAGGCCAGTGAAGAAGAGGAAGAAAGAGGCGTGGAGGAGAAGAGGTATGGCATTCGCGATGGTGTCAAGCCGGAATCGGAGCACACCTTGATAAAGGTATGTGCGCACGTGTGCCTGGCGTTGCGGGGATGATGGGAGCTGAGTTGTCAACAAGTATTTGCGCGTCCATTGCTGAACAAGGGTAGCTGCGAGAGCGCAAGCAACACTTAGGAAAAGGCTTAGGAACCACAGTATGTTAACACGCAGCATAGCCGGGGGGATATCGAAGGGGGGTAAAGAGAAGGGAGGAGGGGGGGGTTAGACCCCGTTGCTGAAGCTGAGAGCTGTTGGGATATTTGGGTGAGGAGCTGGTTGGTTGTATCGTTGGAATTCCTCAAGAGATATTTGTATCCGTCTATGATGAAGGCCGCGACGGTAGTAGAGAAGAGACCGGTCTATAAAGTTGCTCAACAATAGTAGGACAATTTCAATCAACGAGGCACTGGAAGCACTCACGAAGATAAGTATGCCATCCATATCGCCCTTCCAAGCTTCTGCAACAGTCTTGTCATACTTTTCACCCTCTTTGAAAACAACAGCCCAAAGTTGCGCCGAGGAATCCAGGAATTCGATCTGGGATTCTACAGATATATCTAGGTTTAAATTATTAATAAAGATAGATTAGCAGGAGCACCGTGACCCTGTCGAGGTGAGATGACCTGCAAATTCGTTCCCTTCCAACTGCGCAGTGTTGGACGTTGACATGGCTACAGGTATAGGTAGTTACACGACGGGCAGCTGCCCGTCGTGTTAGTTCCTCAACTCGCTTAGCTGGGTAATAAGGAGGCCCTCATTTCTAACCACGGACATCAATTCCTCTTCTGAGCCCCCATACTTCATCTTCAAGGTTCTATTATGCATGGATTTCCCTCTAATTCTGTCTTTTTAATAGTCTATCAAAGACTATCATACTGGCACACCCCTGGAAGCGGCCCACTGGCCCGGAGGCTCAGCTTGAGCCATGTTTTATTGCTCAGCCTTACCCACCAGCCCTCGCTTGGTCTACCGTACTGGTAGTGACACTACGCCCCGGAATTTGCTCACCGGCACGAGGTTGTATCTGTCTGGGGCGTAAGGTCTGCGGCTGCCCAGATTTTGTGCCGGTCACCTGGACGAGCGTCGACGTTGTTCGCTTCGCTGTGGTCAGGCAGGCCTCCGACCCCTCGGTTATATGGATCGGGGTCATGCTCCAGTCTCTCTCTGGTGAGGACGCCCACACTGCCGCCGTCGGTTGCCAGAAACTCTTTGAGTCGTACAATATCACCGACGTCGATGTCGAGTCCAGAGAGTCCGTTTTCGCCCGGTCTGCCCTTCCTAAGCTCCTCAGACCCGTCTTCTTCTTCGAAAATGCCAACCGCGGCGTTCACAGTCCTCTAACCCCTGCACGTTTCCTGGTCTCAGGCTGCAGATCGCTGCCCGAACCATGTTATACACTGAGGGCACTGAACTCGCTACATTTTCGAAGGCCACGACTTGAACAGTGACAAGGTCGAGATTCTTTCCGCCCGGCACGTCGTTTTGCCACTTGATGCAAGGAATAACGAGCTCTACAACTGCACGAATGTCAATAAGCCTCGTTGCGAAGTCCTCCTCCTGATCCCCAAGACATTCCAAAGCTTACTCGTGTCCATCACGGACAAGGTCTTCAGGCACAAGATCATGGTCGATTACCATAGGCGGCAGCTTGACGAATTGGAGCACATCAACTTGGAGGAGCAGACGGAGATTTAGGAAAAGTCGGCGAAGGAGGCAGCGATTGAAACCCTTAACCAGTTCCACGACGAGACCATGAAGTACCGGAGCGAGAGAGTACCAGGGTGTCCTCGGTCACGTTGCCTACTCCCCTCCCTTCACCGTCGGTACCGGCGTCGAAGAATACACTGAGGATTGTGCTCTCATCGAGCTCAACCGTAACAAGATTGACTTAGGACACATTCGAGGGCAACGTTATCAACCTTGGCACGTTTTGATCTATCTCACTAAGACCGTAGACTAACTGCTATACCCTGCTACAGAGATTCCGATGTACGACTTTCTGTGGCGCATGTGTGGCGACGAGCAATACCTCCCGCAAATGTTCGATGTGGACGGCGGACCGTACTGTACTTCGTTGTAAGTGCGGTTACACCACAGGCGTGACCTTAGTCGTGTTGCTACCGATGCCAAGTCCTTCGTGCGCGAGTATCTCCCAAACAGCAGACAAAGGAGGTCTGTGGAGTGGGCAATACTTCCGTATCATCAGAACTCCGCGCCGTCATCATCGACGGCAACTGACGTATCGGGGGTCTCCTCACCTCAGTGGCGGTTCCGGCAGGACGGAGGACACCGACGTTACGTACGCGTAGCCTTTCTACGGGCTCTTGCCGCGTATCAAGACCCACTGCCCCCACGCCCATCTCTACCAACCCACAGTGGAACAGGAGCAGGAGAACAGGCGCGGCAGATAGCAGATAACTCCACAGAACCCGTACGATAAGCAGTACGATAAGTAGTTACGGGGATGAGATTCCAAACAATGACAACGATGACGACGACAGGAAAACATCCTAGTTGATACTAAGCTATGCTACCTCTGAGTCAGGATGTGGACCGTATCATACAAGACTTCGTCAAGGGTATCACAGGTACTTTGCTACGGCCACGATAAACGAGTGCCAGTCACGGGCACACGGTGGCCATGCCAGTGCCAGCGACGGCCCGGCGCTATTTGCTCTTATATTTTCATTCCCGGGTTCAGGCAGAATATGCTACAATTCGATGTACTATCAAATTGTAGTAACCTATGCATATTCAAATGGCTTCATACAATACATGATTTATGACGACCCAATGCTACGTGACATGATGTCCTGGACAATAGGAGCCACAAGCTCTTCCATGCGAGATCTGTAGCGGTCCCTACTTCCTGCCATCTGACGAGGAAACACACCTGGTGTCGCACTCCATGATTGAGCTTCCGCCTCGTAGACCCCCCACGCGTCGACAATGGCAGTCTGCGCTACTAATGAAGTATTATGATCATCGAAGCCCGAGCGTAGCGCATCCAGCGTGTCCCAGAGCACTCTAGAGCGCGTCCCGTCGACCCCGGCAAGCAGCGGGACGGCGCCCGTCAGAACCCCTGCCAGGCTCAAGAGATGGACGTTCCAGATAAACTCATTGTCGTCCGTGAACGCCTCTAGGGTCGCTCGCTCAGTGTCCATAAGCGCATACAGCGCTTTTCGCAGCTCCAAGATACGCAGCCTCTTCGTGGGTGCCTGCGAGAGCATGCGCTGCAGGTCCTTGAGCACCACCCGCACACCGAGCACCGCAATACAGTGCGCAGTTAGTGCAATCGCCGGATCACACGAGCTTTTGAGCACGCGGAGTGAGTCGAGCGTCGCCTCCCCAAACGCGCGGTCCCATTTCAATACCTCGAC
>QFDX01002950.1:0-38429 GCA_003315875.1 Lactifluus piperatus | reverse complement strand
TTGTCTAATACCATTTCGTGCTCAAATATAATCAGCAATTCCACGTACGTTTTTGAACCAAAAAATGCCCTCATCACTCGCCATGTTATCGATTCGATTCTTCCCGCCCCTCATGATGCTACCCTTCATCTCTTGCGCAAAGCACTCGACACCGCTAGCGCTGGCATGATAGTATCCAACCTAGCTACTGCCACCTCGGAGCATCTGCCACTGGAAGATGGCCAAGATGGTCTCACCTAGCGTCTCTTCACAGTGCTTTCTCTCATCAAAGCTGGTTTGCCACGCTCCCACATGGTTACAAAATATAATTTAATTCTCATGGGAAGGGAAAAGATTTAAAAGTCAACGAGGACCACCATGTCGGGTCTATATATACCGGAAGGGGTTAATTCGAGGCCCAACCACGGAAATCATTGAGGGGGTATGATAAGTTCTTGATAGAACAATCTAATCGCAATATGGGAGAGGCACGATAACGTTCGGGGCAGTACACAGTACCTATATGGTGTAAGTTCGAATGACTTCGACCATTTGACAGACACTTACTTCACCAATATACATGTTGGTACACTCATTATCTATTTGTGGGTTGTTCAGAAGGATTACCGTAGAATTGATTTTGTGGGCTTTGGCCACGATGTCGCAGTCGTCACCACGTTGGACGACATAAGTCTTGGTACAGTCTTCGCCAGCTATCCCCAAGCACAAAACCTGACCTATAGCAAGGTTTGTGCACATCGAATTGATGGCGGGGTTAGCAGCCGCAAGTTGAAAGCTACGGATGGGTTAGCGGGCGCCTGAGAATACACCTTTGGGTTGCAGACGCACGTGGAGACGTTATGTTGGGCAGATATCTTGTCACAGAAATCACCCTCCTTCACCGTGTATGTACGCGTACATGAGGCAGCCAGGGCTTTGATTGCTTAATGAGAGGAAATATCTAGGGGGCAGCTGAAGGCTTACCGGGAGCAACGGAAGAACAAACGAACAGGGCAATGAGTGAAGAAATGAACATTCTCGCAGGTGAAGTAACGTTGACAGGTTAAAAGAGCGTTGTTGATCAAAGGAATGATAGTGCCAGCGTCAATCGCACAGGCAGAAGGGGCAAAGATGATGAGGGGTGCGGACTAACCTGGAAAAGGTTGAAAATGAAATATTTATATTTGTATTGTTGGCGGTCACCTTGACAACTTTTGCCGACGTTTCAAATTAATTTCGATACTTCGATACCATATGAACACTCCCTACTGTACCTCAATAAACTAATCATGTCATACTGTAGCATATATGGAGCAAACAACGTAATAAATAGTCTATGAACCCGAAGGAAATGCACCGGGGACTGATTGCCACCGGCGCTCAGGATGGTGAAAGTAGGTTCCGTATCGCGTTCTTGACGACCCCTCGACGTTCTCTACGTCCGAACTAGCAGTTACTCCTTGACCGTCTTCAGAAACAGCCGAATCTGGTAACACTTGAGAGCGTCCTGAAACATCCCCACCCTCGTAATCGTCATCCGAGTCACTGTCCATCCCATCAGGCCAGATCCCATCTTCTGGTAATATAATTACGCCAGAACCAAAGTCGTAGCTTAGCCTATGATTGACTGTGTGCTGTGCCTGGGAAGGATCTGATGGACCAGCTATCGACTCCTGCCATGGGTTGTTGGTCATATCTCCGCTTAATGCTCCCGAACTGTCCGTTGGGTTTTGTCCATTGTCCTGCATTGGAATGCCTATCGAAGGAGCAGAAGCTTCAGTCGTGGATGTCCTCCCACCCCTTCGAACGACGCTGTATCGTTTACGTAGTGATAGGACAACAGCTTGATCAGACTTCCGCCCAGGACGATTTGTGTTGTGAGTGTTGACTAACGTTTCGCCTTTTTTGAGAGGAAGCCAAGGTTGAGGGAGTAAACCGGTCAACGCTGGGTGGCCGTAGCGCTTCTTGCCCGTACTGGGAACTATTAGTAATTGTGAGAAACATTTGAATCCCACGTACTTGAGCACGCCATTATACCAGTTCGCCATCGGTGGTTGAGACTACAGAAAATTACATTTGTCAACAGTGTCCATCACCCGTCTAGGGAAAGACAAACGTAATCTGTATGATCATCCTCTGGGGCTACGTATAATACGTCGTCATTTTGGGCGTATCTACGCCTGTTAAGATTACTAGAGAATTGATCAGAGGAGACAATGGGCACGTGAAGGAATAAAAGGACCTTTGCGACCAAGTTACTGGATGTCCTGCTCGCAGACGTACGACATCTTCCGTCTCTTCTCCGCGTTGCACTTCGAATACCGCGCTCAAGTTGACATATTTGCTGAGGCCACGAAATGAATTGCTGATGTACAATGACCAAGCCACCGTGAACGCGATCAGAGGTGCGATAAGGGACGAGAGCACGAAAGACCCCTTCAAAACAAAATTTCCGGACATGAACACGAGGAAAATGACAATGCCCCATATCAGACGGGCGAAAGTGATGGGCCAAGCTTGCCCTTGGGACTCGTAGGGTTTATAGAATACTATATCAATGTAGTGGACCGACAATAAGCTGGTCTGCGTGTTTGCTCACCAAAAAGAAGTTTGTATTTGTATACAAGATACGCGACACCGAAGTAAATTGCGCCGAATATCAGGATGAGGGGTTGGGCAATGCTATACAGTAGAGTGATCACAAAGATCAGGATAGCCTGAGGATATACAGTGCCGTAGTTGATCACGGGAGGTGCGTTTAGTTCAGCAAAGTCTATTTGGAGACGGTTAGGCCGCAACGGTACGCAAACAATGGAGCAGTTACCTCTAGGGGTCCGGGTTATCAGCAGGCGGAAGAAGACTCGGGGTATGATGACGCCCAAGTTAAGAAGTTGCAACGGCATGATACCAAGTCCTAATGGTTGTCAACGAAACGGGTATAACAAGGTAAAGTAGCTTGCCTTGTAAGATGACATAAGAAAGGAAAAAATGTCTATGAAGAATACATGAATATCAGCGTTTCGCTAACATCTGGGACCACCAAACCTTGCACGCCCCATTTGGAGAGCTTGGGCAAGCTTCTGGGGGATTTTTGCAGGTGAATTGGCGAGGTCTCGTACAAGTTGCCAATACGTGCTTGCGAGAAGGAAGATGAATACGACGTTGACCAGCAAGAACAGAAAGTATCTGTGGATCATAGGTCACCTCAGCTAATGGCAAGTGGAACCCGCGAACGCACTTTTTCATGAGGGAGTATTCGAGCAGACTTCGGGCGCGATATCCTTGTACATAAGTGAGAGCTGCATCGTGTGAACGTGGTGTGCTTATGTCACAAGAAGGGAACCAGACCTTCCAGGACAAATGGTACGAGCGCGTTAACTGTGATCATCGCTACAGACGGCAGAGAATTCTGCACGATGGCGCGAATCTTCTCGTTACTATCAATAAGACGACCTAACCAAGGCATAGCTTTCTTGATCTCTTTGTAGCTAAGTAAGCTTGCAAGGCCGGTGATTGGAATGACCCAAAAGAAAAAGAGTAGTGCGAGGGAACCTAGCACTATCGCGTCGCGGAAACGAAGTGTACTTGTTGAATGGCCCATATTTGCCCACACAATGTCACGAGGCTCCGGAGCGCGATGTGTATCCAGCTGAAATGGCGTAGATGTATGCACAGTTTGAGCAGCAATTTGCTACAGAGATGATTAGCTACACTTAGATAAAATAGGATAAAAAGTCGAAGTCACGAACTGCACTAGACATTTTTTCGAATGTAACGAATCCTACATCCACAGGCTTGAACTTTCCCGTGCGGCGATGACGCTTGACGGCTTCATCCGCCTCCAAAAATCGCTTTTCAAGAAATTCAATGGCGTCTACACGCCCAGAGAGCCATCCGGGACGTAACGTCGGCCGTCGGTGATGGGGAATCACAAGGCGATTGGAACCTTGCGCCTCAGTTAATGCCAGATCCCCATCTCCAATGATCGCGTGATCAGAGGGATCATATGCCTCTACCGTACTTGGATTACCGACGTATTGAACCCAAGCAGCCTCCAGCCTGAGCAGTGCACGGGTTCGTGCTTCGATAAGGCGTTCCAGGGAGCTCAGTTCACGACAAATGCTGACGCTCTCGACACTCAATTTCATGTTCTCGAAGTGTTCAGCAAGCGCCCTCTCCGAACGCAGATGAATCGGAAGGCCAGTTACCATGACCGTGCGTGCAGCGATAGAATGGACGAGCTCTAGCGAGAAAAGTTGTCGGGCTTTGATGAATCGCTTGTAGTTCAGGAAGATGAAGCGTAAGGAAAGGAGGGTGAAGAGGTACGTGAAAACGAGGTGCAGCGAGAGATACGAGTTTACATCCGACACCAGATCAAACCAATCTGGTTTTTTGTACGGGGGGTTGTCTTGAGGTTGGAGCGTGCGCCAATCTGGGTCATCGTTATCTTCATCGCCAATACCGATGTTATTCTTCGGACAGGTTAATGGATGCTTTCTTATCTGGCCATACCCATACCTTGAGATTAACGGGCATTAAGACCGTAACAGCAAATACCGAACATAAAGAGAAAAGATAGAACGACATCTTGAAAAAATTCAAAAGCTAGCCGATGTATTAGACGATGTACGTCACACGAACCGAGTTGAACTTGACATACCACCGCAGCATCGAGACCCACAATTTGAAGCACGGTGTACTCCGATATCCTCAAGGTAGGAAGGATCCAACCGAAGAAAGCACTGTGTGCATGTGCTTCGTGGGGAGAAAATCCTGTAGTGCGTTTGCGGTGAAAAATTATTGCGTGATAGATCAAAGACCAGTACCCTTTAGTTTAGTTCTGGGCGCAAAGAGGAGGGGCCACCTTGTCCGAGAGTACGAGAAGACAAGGAAAGAGGCCAAACCGATAGACGATGAGAGCATGATTTGTGTTGACAGCCAGGGGCCTTCGTACTTCACTAAAGAAAAGGGTCAAAATGACACCGAAAAGACAGGCAAAAATGGACAGACAGGTAGGAGGAGAACCAGGTGGTGGTCCAGTTGGTTCATCATATGCGGTTACCATGATGGTATAGATAGGGAAAACGACCTCGGTCGCGACCGCACACTCAGTACTAACCTAGGTTTGCCTGGGCACGCGCCCGTGATTTAACACCTCGCTGTAACTCGGGCCGTTGCCGAAAAACGGATTTCCACCCTCCGGCCCGGATTAGATCGAGAGTCCCGCGACAGCCTCACAAATGGTACGGTGATAAGCTACCACAGTACATGCAGCTTCTAACACCCCCTATCCATCTCCCAGAATATAGATTTTCTCAGCGATACATCAGCACCTCGATACGCTTATGAATCCGACGATGAAGATCAGCTCAACCCGCTCTGCAGTGGCTCTCCACAAAGGACAGCACGTGTCTCCATTCAAGGCCATTCCCATCTGGAAAAAACTGCGGGGACAGTCATTATTGCATTTGGGGATGCTGGAAAGGCTTGGGCCCGGGGCGCACAGCTCGGTGAACAGCATGCATCGATCGTGATAGATGAATTCACGGTACATCGTCTTGTCCTGGTACTTGTCATCTGAATTGATTTAGCGTGCATAGGTTGGCATAGTTTTTTTTCCCTCCTGGTCAGATGCAATGATTATAGTATCCGAGACGTCGGAAACTCTACCCACATGGGCAATGCATCCGTACGCTGAGGCTGTCATCAACTCCTACAAACCGACTCGGTGAATTACATTCCTTCCGCCTTTAAGCAAGGCTGATGTGCACCGGAGGCTTTTGCTTTTGGACATCTATCCAACCCCTCTGTATATTAACCCTGAACCACTCGAGGCTTACCGTGCTCCCGTGCGCTACCTGCGAACGCGTGGAACGACGCCGCCTGTAAGCTCGTGGCAAGCTTTGTTGATCTCTCTCTCTCATTGTCTCGCAATAGGATCCTTCTTTCATGCAGTTTTTGCCCCCCAACCTCATACAGGCAACGTGTGCGGCTTTTGCATCCATCGCAGCGCTCCCGCCCTCGCAGACGGATGTAATGCTCCTTCTCTTACCGTCACCCCACATCCCCGTCTCTCGCAGAAATGACATCTCATTATCTCTACACACCGAGGGGGACATGAACGATTCTATCTGGTCGGAAACTATGATGCGACAGGTGCACGCATGTCTGACAGAACATGCTGCAACACACGGCCCCGTGCCTTGGCAGGGAGGGGCATTGTTCCTGAAGCAGCCAGAGATCAGGCGACGTGGGGATATCGGTGATGGGGGTATGTACATGTAATTCGTTTGTGTTGTAGCAATTCTAGTGTATTCGCAAGTTGTGGGTACGGTCATGGCGGGTGTGGTTGAACCGCTGCCGCGACTTGGAGCTTATCTATCAGCTGACCGACCACAGCCACCGGTCAGTCACCTAGTCACCAACTGTCTTTTTGTAGCAAATTCTATCGGTTTGCTTGACCCGTCGTTTACATCCCGTACAGTTATGGTAAGTACCTACGATGTCTGCATCTATGACATCAACTTATGTCCTCCGGAAGAGTGACAACGCAGGTCGGCTCGGGTCCAGCCTATGTTGTGTTGGCACGACGCTTATATATCACAGAGTACAAGGAGGCTTTCGCCCTCTTCGACAAGAAGGGTGCTGGAGCTGTGCCCCGCGAAACGCTAGGTGATCTTTTGCGGGCGCTGGGACAGAACCCTACTCAGGCCGAGGTTGCTGATATCGTGGCAAGCGCCCCACGAGATGGTGAGTGAGTCCCAGCTGATAATTCACGCTTCACTTCCTTTCCTTGCAGTCGATTACAAAACGTTCTTGACAATTTTGAATCGGCCCGACGGGTTTAAACCCGCAGGAACTCCAGGTACTTACTTGTTCTAGAAAGATGATATTAGAGGCACCCACTGAGCCACTTTTCGTAGAGGAGTTCATTCGTGGGTTCCAGGTATTTGACAAAGAGGGCAATGGTTTCATTGGTGCCGGTGAGCTGCGATATGTGTTGACCCAACTCGGGGAGAAAATGTCCGATGAAGAAGTGGATGAACTACTCAAGGGAGTGCAGATCGGCGCGTGCGTGTCTCCCTCCTTTCCCATTGGAAAATAATTTACCTAGCAACAGTGATGGGAATGTGAATTATGAGTCATTTGTACGCACAATCCTCAGCCAGTGATCAGCACCTTCCAGTGTCCGCCGTTGTCTAGTGACGTACCCCATATTGTCGTGAATATTCAGTAAAGGCTTTGTACTCTAAGATTTCCTATGTTCTCATCCAGACGAGCTAGAGACATCTCGGTGCAGACAATATCACTCGCTCTTCTCCGTATCGTAACCATCCTCATCTTTGTCTTCTTCCTTGCAAACCATCTCCACAACAATTTGGCCCCCATTTTCCAGTCCTACATCCGTCAAATGAACTGAAGACCGCCAAGGAATGGCTTGGCGGGGATACGCAGTGAATAAAGAGAAACCCCACCAAGCCTCCACAGGTTGCCTTGATGACAGTATAAGCTCCCGTAAGCTGTTTTCTGCGGTGGATGCCCCGATCTCCGTTTCGGCCACATTACTGGGTGCAAAGTGTGCATCGACCAAGCAGTAGAGAGAAGTTACCGTCGAGTTAGGTGCAACCAATCGTACGAGGCGTTGACCATCCGGCAAGCGAATCGTCATACGGATTGGGTCCACGTTTGATGACTCGAGTGGAAGCAGCGCTTGTCGAGACTCCCGCCGCCAACGATCTCTAGCGTCGTGAATACGGGCGCGGGCTTCATCTGCCGCACGCTGGTGCTCCATTGCAGCCTTTTCGAGTTCTGCGGCCCGGCGCGCTTCTTCGATGCGGCGTGCCTCCTTTTCTCTATCACGACGCGCGCTCTCCCGAAATGCAGCATCCTGTTCTTCACGGAGGGCACGGTCGCGACTACGTTCTGCTGCGGCCAGCCGAAGACTTTCTAGGAATGGCGTAACACGAGGAAGTAGTTGAAGTACGATGTGATTGGTTAGTGAGCGAGCACTTGTTGGCGCTGACGACGCAGGGATTGCAGGACCCTGGTGTCGAGATAGAATGGTAAGCGAGGGCGATGAGGAGGGCCGCGATGATGTGCCCATGAAAGCAGAAGAACGGGGCGGCTGCAGTGCGACGAAGGCCACAAATGGGAAGGTGGTAGCTTGCAGCTTTTGTGCAGCTGTCGCCCTACATAAGGGAAAAGTGATGAACAAAGAACAAAGAAAGTGCGCACCACTCCAAGCTTCATGTTCTCGTACATCGCCACCCCAGACGATGAATCTGTGCTTGTGAAGGAGTTCGACGAGAGTAGGGTCTGTCAAGGTGCGACTGTATGGCGATCAACAAAGAACAATATATAAGGTGGACGACGGCTGACCGCTTGAAGTCTGGAACGTCATCATGCTCGCTGCTGACCAAGACAATACAACCTATGCGCATCTCTGACTGACATAAACGTAGAATTTCGTCATAGCTGCCAAGGGTAAAGTCTGGCAGAAGTCTTGGGGAGCTAGGGCCTAGTCTGTTGCGAAGGTCACTGGATTGCAGTTGCGAAGTGGAAGGTCCAGCATCAGGAAGTGGACTTGCACGACTGAAACAATGAGCGCCTGTCTCTTCCTCGAGGCTATGAACCCAACGGTCAGAGACAGTATACGGGTCGGAACGACCTGACTGTCTCGAGATAAGAGGACGATAAAAATTCAGGGATGAAAATGGGAGACGTGGAAGGGGGATACGCAGAGTATGAAATATAAACCGAATGAGATTGGCTAGGACGTGGAAGGGGAAAGTCAGGATTGAGGACAACATGACAGCTTAGAGTACTGTATTCGCTGCGCGCGTTAGCGGCAAGCGGCACATCCCCACCACCTGCTTATGTCATCAACACGCCCCCGTGACGCTCTCCTCAATCATTAACTCGGACGTGTCTAACCATGGCCCCCCCAGCGAAACCTTCAACCGCAGAGGAGGATGCTTTTATGGCAAAACTTCTCATGGATCCCCCGGTGACACCTACCCGGCATCGGAAACTACCTTCTGACAAGCCCAGTATCACTCGTACTCCCAAAGATCAGCTCTACTCAACAGAGCAAATTGACCTCGAAGAGCAAACCTCTGGTTGGGACTGGGATGCTCTCTCCGACTACGTCCCAACTCCAAAGAAACCTCGTGGTTGTTCGCCCAGGAAAGCGTTTCGAGCCGACTCTGATCATCAAGTCTTGTCTCCTCCCATTGCGTCAAATTATACTCCCGATCCCTGTACGAGATGTTTGGCGCAAACTGTAACGGACAAATGGAATGAAGGAATGCGTGAAAAGGTAAGAATGCCGCTTCAGATATGCTGAAGCTCAAAGAAACATATCACTTAGCATATCCTGGCTACGACCGAGCCTGGCCTTGAACCTCGATACATAATATTAAGAGACGATTGGGTATACACGAACATCCACAAAGGTGTGGTTGGAACCTACTCTTACTTTACGCCCCTGTCACACATGAACAGGTGACGTGCTCAATATTGTCGGGCGATTTGACACCTCGCCGGACGGCCAGAAAATTATCACGGTGACAACCCTTGAGAATTTACTTATTCACCATCCCGACACACTCCTCACACCATCTCTTCTCGCATCTGCGCCAAATTGTCAGCGTAGGCCCCTAGTGACCGCCCTTGTACGAGCCTTAAGTCCCCACACCCCTGCTCTCGTGTACGGCACCGTATTACACGACGTCTTTCAACAATGTCTCCGGGAAAGACGATGGGATGCGTCATGGATAGACGCTCGTGTGGATACCACCCTTTCAATGGCTTTCAGTAACCTTGTGCGTGCAGGTGTCACATTATCTGTGGCTAAGGATGAGATATTACGACGCGCTTCTGGGATCGAAACTTTCGGGGCCCGATACATTGGTGACCATCCTAAGGTAATTCCCTCGATCCCATATGTACTGGGTCTACTGGGTGCTCACAATTACCTTCCAAGCCTGAGGCTATATTGTCAGACACCCGCGCAGCTCGTGGGAAGGACGCGCTATTAGCAATCAGCTCACTGCATGATGTTGAGGAAGACATCTGGTCCCCGACCTATGGACTCAAGGGAAAAGTCGACGCATCTGTACAGGCCGTCGTTGTCCGTGACTCGGGATCCTCATCTAGTCTTCCAGCTCCCTTTGAAATAAAGACTGGCCGTGCTGTCGCGGGGCTCGAACATCGCGCTCAAACCATGTTGTACACCCTCTTGATGCAGGAACGCTATGGGGAGCCCGTGGATCAAGGATTACTTTACTACACACAAAGTGAAGAGGTTATATCCGTTCCTGTTATTCGACATGAATTACGTGCACTTATCGGTGTACGGAATGCGATTGCCGAGTGGATGGCACGTCGCTTTAGAGGATTCGAACGTCATCGCAATGACGAATCGCCATTTTTGCCACCAACGATAGACAATGAACGTCTATGCGGCCGGTGCTACGCTCAGGATGCCTGTATGCTATATCGCAGGGTGCGTATTTTTAATAATCCTGTATGAACAAGCAACAATAATGGACATAGGCTGTGGAAAACGTCACCGATGAGGTCTCGGAGATTGCGGACATTTACGCCGAGAAGACTCGGCATCTCAGCCAATTGCACGCTGACTTTTTCAAAACATGGGAACGACTCATCGCTTTGGAGGAGCAGGACATGATGCGCTTCAAAAGGGAATTGTGGACCCTCGGTGCCGCAGAGCGAGAAGCGTTAGGCCGGTGTTTCGCGGATATGGTGTTAGACGCGTCTTCTGCGACGGAAGAGCCGGCTTACCAAGGGACCAACAAGATTCATGGATTCACATATCGCTTCCAGAGGCGCGTGGACACAGGCGCAGGCAGCCTGCTTGACGGACACATGAATGTTGGTGATGCCATCACTGTCTCCGTTCCTCCTGATCTATTCGCTCTTTGTCGTGGCTTCATTTTGGATCTCGGCCCAAAACATGTTGTCCTTGGCGTTGATCATGCTCTCGACCTTGGGGCAATTCAAGAGCGTCTTCGTAAGCGACCACACCACCATGGGTCAAATGAGAAGAATTCGAGTACACTAGTTACTTTTCGCATCGACAAGGATGAGCTCTCCTCTGGCATGGGCCGTGTACGCGAAAACCTTGCAGCCCTGTTCTATGTCGGCGGCGATACTACGCGTTTACGCCTCGTTGTTGACCTCGCCCCGCCAGTTTTCGACTCCGACAGCGAGCTGTTGTCAGCAGTACGCGCTTCCTTGCGTTGCCGAGCCTTGGCGAGGTCGCTGAATGCCCGACAAATGCTAGCTGTCGAGAAAGTGCTCTGCTCTAGCGATTACACACTAATCCTAGGGATGCCCGGCACCGGAAAAACCACGGTTGTAGCTCACTTAATCCGCATGTTGGTTGAGATGGGCAAGACCGTGTTGCTTTCAACGTATACGCACTCCGCCGTCGACACAATTCTTGCAAAGCTGGAAGGTGCAGATTTTGGGATATTGCGGCTTGGAAATATAGATAAGGCAGGCTTTGTTTTCATGTTGAATACAATCGACTTGGATTGAACGCACTGTAGGTTCACCCTAGTTCAAAGCAATATCATCTCTCAACTCGCAGACAAGCTACCACGATCGAGGAGTTCGAGCGACAATTCATGACTCCAAGGGTAGTTGCGACGACTGCGCTGTCCATCGACCAGTAAGTGTGAAAATCATTTTCGAGATACCCAGGCTGATAAGGTTATAGCGAGCTGTTCTCGCGCCGGGTATTCAATTATTGCATCTTAGATGAAGCCTCTCAAATCACTCTACCAACATGCCTCGGCCCTCTGCGTTTTGCGGAGAAGTTTGTTCTAGTTGGCGATCATTATCAGCTTCCCCCTTTGGTGCGACTTGAGGCCCTTTGAGGATATCTGGAACCTGACAACCGGTTTATAGGTACGCAACCGCGAGGCAAGAAAGGGGGGTCTGGATGTCTCTCTATTCCGACGGCTTTCTGAGGCACACCCACAAGCGGTGGTCGAGCTCACACAACAATATCGGATGAACGCAGATATCATGCTTCTCTCCAACAAACTCATCTACAATGACCGCTTAAGTTGCGGAAACCAGAAAGTTGCTAGCCAAGCTCTGACCCTACCAGACAATATGTTCATCCGACAGATCCACGTCCCAACTTCACCTTGCGGCAATCCATGTTGGATGAAAGAACTACTACTTCCAAGGCAAATTATTCTCTTGAAGGGGAATCATTGCCAAATTCTGACTATTTAGATATAGCCGAAAAGCCGTCTTCGTAGATACGGACTATGTCCCCGCGACGGAGTCACACGTGGGGGACCTTGTACAGAACGCGACAGAAGCCACGCTGGTGCACCAATTCACAGAATGCTTACTCCGCTGCGGCATCCGCGCAGAACAGATCGGCGTAGTTACGCTATACCGGCAACAGATCAAACTACTCTCGCATCTACTGAGCAGTCAACCAGATATTGAGGTACTCACGGCCGATCGCAGTCAGGGAAGAGACAAAGACTGCATCATCGTATCTATGGTACGCTCAAATGAAGAGGGCATTGTACGTTCATTCCTTCACCTTTGGACGGGCACTCTTATATGGGAAGCGCAGACTGGTGACCTTGTAAAGGACTGGAGGCGTATGAATGTCGCTTTCACAAGGGCCCGCGCAAAGCTAGTCATCTTCGGTTCGCGGAGGACTCTCGCCCGGACACCACTCCTACAATCATTCTTCGAACTTATGGAGGGCGAGGACTGGATCATCCAGCTCCCGTGTGGTGCTCACGAAGCCCACACGGATGTGTTTCCTCCTACCCAAGCCGCTCCTACCAGACGCACGCATGAGGATGGCATGGAGAATTTGAAGCCCGAGAAACAGGGGAGAAAGTCATATTCACCAGACGAGGGAAGTAACAAGAGAAGGCGAATAGGACTCGACGTAGGGCTGTTACGAGGCCGGCCGATCCTGAGAGACGTTTTTAATGATACAATCGACTTGACATAGTTTTGTGACATCATTTATCCCTGTTCATTATTCCCCAACAACATCGCCGATCTTTTACATCGTAATAGACTTACACGTTCTGATGGTACTTGGATGGCTTTCCTTTCTGCTAATTCACAATGCCAGCATGCCAGTCCAAGTATCAACAAGGTCAATGACGAGATAACCATTGACCGGAATGTACTGTCTTGTAATCATCTTTATTGCCTCTTGTGCAACCATGCCCCCGAGAAACGCGGCAACATTTGGAAGCTCGGCTGTTGGTGCACGGACGCTGCGATCATTGTCAGAGCCCGGCCGCTTAGATCGAACGAAAAAATCACATCTCGCCAACAGCGTCTGAAATCTCCTTTTGGCCTAGTTCGGTACTGTGAATCAAAGCTGTGATGTGGTCGCGGAGCTCGCCCTCCGTAGGTCCACCAATTTGCCTGGGAGGTGTCGATCGCCACGCATCCAGTGCAGAAAGCACCAGATGGGTGGCTGTTTCTCTTGCTTGGCCACCAAGAAGCGTAGCTATGTTGTTTCAGCAGCCGAATATGAGTGTCATGGTGTATTTAACTCACCAAGTCTCTCAGGCGCAGCATCTAGTGCGCCGTAACGCTCACCCTTGAGCCGTTGTACGCCATGCGCATTTTTGATGAAAAGATCAACCAATTCGCTCTCGATAGGAACCTGCAAAAGTGAGCGGAATTGCTCGCGTTCGGCCGCAGCTTGCGTACGGTAGAGATTCTGCAGGCGCACATAGCCCTCCGTGTCACTCTTCATGTCAGGCAAAGTAGCACTGAGTGGAAGAGCGTATGGTGGGCTTTCCGAGAACAAGCGAAGGGCGGAGACGAGGTGCTCAAAAGGGGTCGAGGGCACTGTCACATCGGTGAAAAGTTCAGCTAGATACGGCGGAACAGTCGTTGGGGTCCACGCGCGATAGGCCTGCGCTACTGCCTCTTCGAAATTTTCTTCGTCAGAGGTACGCTTTTGGGCATTTAAAACTGACTTGAATTCTTTCTTTTCCGCGGCGGTCTGAGGTAGTAGCCCGTCGTGCTGTGGGTGGGCATGAGCTCGAACAATGGTGCGTGTTAAAACAAAAAGGACGTACTGCTGCCTTCCAATCATCGAGGGCACGAACGAGGATATATACATAGGGGATATGTCCATGGTCAGTCGAGTCCATAGAATCAAAATCAAGCGCCCGGGCTGCTTGGAGAAGAGCGGGAAATGGCTTGTCTATGCGAAGTGAAGGTGAGGTCTCTGTGTGACTCTCGATGACTATACATCACATTGGATCATTTGGCGGTGTCAGATTGAAGCAGAGCAACGCACTCTCGTGGGAGTGGAACTGCACAAAAAAGTCCGCAAGGAAACCCGCTGAACGAACGGGGATCAGGGGCGCCGAAGAGGGGTCCTGCCAAAGAAGTTCGGCAAGTCGTGTCAAAAGTACTGGGGGGAGGTTATGTGTGATGATGAGGGAAAATTCAGAGAAATAAGACGGATCAGATGCAAGGACATCCGCAATGTCACGAGTGTCGGCGCGAGCGTCAACGCTGTCATTTAGTTCTGCCAAAAGACGCACGGCTTCCTCGGCGCGATTGCGACCGATACTGGTGGGTCCTTCGAAAAAGAAGTTGTTTCCTGCGTCAGCTGGTGAGACAGCTGTGTGGTCAAGAAGAGTGAAGTGGCCAATCCCCGGGAGTACGAGGTTCTTCAGAATCGAGGTCGCAGTTGCACTGGCACCAATGACCAGAACGCGTGCAGATTCTAAAGCAGACTGCCCCGTCGCAGCCCAGAGTCTGTAAATATCATCGAGGATTGAGGAAGACTCAACACTAGCTCAGGGCTGAGGGGCCCACCTGAGTTGCCTATCATATCGTCGGGTCTTGGTATCAGGCTGGGACCTAAAATAATTTGACCTCAGATCTGGGGGCCATACCAGCGAGTATCACTCACTGCGTAGAAGGCGATCCGCTCAAGATCATAGTTGCCCAATGAAAGCCAAGCCAATCACTGGCTGGCTATAATGGCCCCGGACCGGCTACAGTTTACGTCAGCTCTTACCACTCATGCTCCTTTTACGACGATGCCTGCGTCACTCATCACAGCTGACCATTTCGCCGCATAGACTCCCTACACTTTCTGTATCATATCATTCAAAGAAATCAGAGGCTATTTCTAGATTTGAACAACTTCTTCGCGAACATGCACCTTTAATCAGCTACTTGGACAGATCAACAACGCATGACCATACCTTGGTATTGTCTTTGCTACGGGCTTAGTGATTTTAACTCAAATATATCTAAGGGGCCCAGTGGAGAAAATTCCAGTGAAAATGAAGAAGGAGCGCGAAAACGTAAAGAGAACAGGAATATACGAATTGCCCTGGAACAATTCCGTACCTTAAAAGAGGTCAGTCGAACTTTTGGACCTTCCACCGCTTACTCATCCGCTGCAGTAGTCATACGAAGGGACAGTGCAGTTGTTCGACTCTCCAGAACTTCTCGATCTTGCCGTCGTTGAGACCGACTCACTCTTTGGGAACCTACAATCGTTACTTCTGCATCAGCTTCCAAGTACACTCCTCCCGACCTCCGAAACTGAGGCACTCTCCGCCCTTGTTGAGCTCAAAGCTGGTGTAGGCGGATCTGAGTCCTCTTTGTTTGTTGCCGAGCTGTTGCGGATGTATGGACGATTTGCCCGGCTACATAACTGGGCGCCAGCTGTGTTAGCGAGCTCCGAGAGCGATGGCGGGGGGTTCAAAGATGCTCTCCTAGAGGTCAAAGGCGCCGGGGCTTACGATATGTTGCGTTGGGAAAGCGGCGTGCACCGTGTGCAGCGGGTGCCCGCAACGGAAGCCAGCGGTCGTGTACACACCAGTACTGTTGCGGCTGTTGTGAGTTTTTCTACACTTGTCATCTAAGCGCTGCACTCATGTCTATAGGTGTTGCCTGTCGCCGAAGAATTATGCTCAAATGACACCGATGATCTACTAAAGCTTGAGGATGTCCGAGTTGAGGTCATGCGCGCGCGGGGTGCGGGTGGCCAGGTGGGTGTTCGGCTTTTTGTCCCCCTGCTTTATCCTGTATAAAACTAAGCCGAACGTGTGTAATCGTAGCACGTGAACAAAACGGAATCTGCAGTACGCCTCACGCATATACCGACTGGAATCACCGTCTCGATGCAGGATGAACGGAGTCAACATCAGGTAAGCTTTACGTTGCACTAGGAAGGCTTGTGCATTACTCACGTACACTTAGAATAAGCGACGAGCATTTCAAGTTTTGCGGGCGCGGCTAATGGACCTTAAACTGACGCGGGACCAGGCTGAGCGCCGAGCGACACGAAAAAGCCTTGTACGGACAGCAGACCGTAGCGAAAAAATTCGCACGTATAATTACCCACAGGTACGTCACCGTGCGCTGTACCACATAATTTCCATCGAGCATGCAGAACAGAATCGTGTCACGGACCACCGACTGGGCAAAGGAAACATGGTTTCTTGCGAAGCCATCATGGAAGGGGACGGACTAGGGACGCTGATAGATGGACTAAGGGACAGGCACACGAATGAAGCGCTTCAGGATGTGCTAGAGGGATAGAGTTGTACTGTATTGTTGTGCCTTGATTGACTTAAGGTATTTCATATACGCACACGTCGCTTTGTTTAAGCTTCGCGTGACAGTTCAACGTTCAACATTCAACATTCAACTTATCAACAAGTTGCGTTCGTTTCATGTCTCGGGCCGGGCCGCGGTTGACAGAGGCAAAGGCAAAGGCAATCTCGCCTCGCCTCGCTGCAATTTTGTATTATTTCTTTTCTCTTCTCTTGCCACGATGTTTCGCCACTCTCTCTTTGCACTCCTCTTTTCCCCACTCCTCCCCCCGGTTCTTGCTCTGAATGCAGGTACTTTCATTACTGCAGGGGATACCCTTGTCAGTGCCATGATGGTGCGTTCAAGGCATAGCCTACCTTTTACAACGCTCTCTCACCTCCTGCCTTCCAGATGTTCTTGGCCAGCCCTGATAAGGTCTACATCCTTGACAAGGTTGAGGGGAATGCTCAACAAATAAATGGGCACTCCCTCTACGCTTCAGTTTGGTGGGGATCCTCCCTCTCTTCCGTGTCCCCGTCTAACCTCCGCTCTAGGGACATCCCATCTAGAACAGCAACACCCATCGATGTCCAGACAAATGCTTTCTGCGCCGCAGGAATGCATCTCCCTAATGCTTCCTTCGCCCTTTTTGGCGGAAACTCCGCCATCGGTCCTGGAGGAGATAACTCTGCTCCTGGCTCAACAACTGCATTCGATCCAACATACCAGGATTATGATGGCAGACGTGCTATCCGCATATTTAACTCATGTCAAGGAGACGTTAATTCATGTTCACATTATGATTCCGCAAATGGTACCCAGATGGCAAAGTCTCGCTGGTATCCTGCTGCAGAAGCCCTTCCAAATGGAACGGTCGTGTTGATTGGCGGATTCACTGCCGGAGGTTACATCAATCGCAATACGCCGAACATCGATCCAACATATGAAGGCGGCGCAGCAGAGCCAACTTACGAATTTTTCCCTCCGGGATCACAATCACCTCAAGTCATGAATTTCATGGTGAAAACTAGCGGACTCAATTCCTACGCTTTGACATACCTCATGCCTTCCGGGAAGATTTTCGTTCAGGCTAATTACTCAACCAGTTTAGTCATTTTCATCTCCCTCTCCCTCTTGTTTTCTTCCGCTAACTAGTAACAGTTCTTTGGGACTATAATACTAACATCGAGACCCCTCTACCCGACATGCCCGGGCAGATCGTCCGAGTATACCCTGCATCAGGAGCAAATGCCATGCTTCCTTTGACTCCTGGAAATAATTACACTCCAACGATCATCTTCTGTGGTGGCCAGTCCATGCAAGATGATTGGTGGGGAAATTATAGTTACCCCGCTGTCGACACTTGGAATATCCCCGCATCTCAAGCATGTCATCGGATCACTCCAGAGCCTACCGATGGATCAGCACCGACCTACGTGCAAGATGACAATCTTCCGACTGGGCGTACGATGGGCCAGTTCATCGCGCTCCCTGATGGGACGCTACTCGTGATCAATGGTGCTTCAAATGGCACTGCAGGATACGCGCAAAGGACGGGGACGACGACGACCTTTGGTGCAATGCCATTTGGAGAGTCGCTCGCCACGGGACCTGTAGGTCAGCCTGCGATATATAGTCCGAATGCTCCCTCCGGTAGCCGGTGGTCGACTGCTGGTCTGAGTTCTTCATCGATCGCTCGGTTGTATCACTCGTCTGCACTGCTACTTCCAGATGGATCGGTTATTGTTGCTGGATCGAATCCAAACGTGGATGTGAATCTGACGACAACGTACCCTACAACTTATACCGCGGAATACTTTTACCCTCCCTACTTTTCTAGCAAGACACGCCCGTCACCACAAGACATGCCGCAGAGCCTGTCGTATGGTGGTACTCCGTTCGATATCACTATTCCTCCGACGTCATATTCGGGAGTCGCAAACGACGCTGCTGATAATACGACAATATGGCTGATACGGCCAGGCTTCACGACGCATGCAATGAACATGGGCCAACGTATCATGCAATTGAATAACACATACACCGTGCAGGCCAACGGAACGATCATTCTTCATACCGCCCAATTGCCGCCAAATCCCAACCTATTCCAACCGGGACCTGCCTTTTTATTCGTTACAATCAACGGCATCCCAAGCAACGGAACATATGTAATCGTCGGGAACGGACAGATCAGCACTCAACCAACCAGTCCAGTTTCTGTGCTCCCAGCGAGCATTCGTGCCAACACGGCATATGGATCTGCGCCCAATAGCTCCTCGAGCAATGGTAGCAGCTCATCCTCGCACACGGGGGTTATCATTGGTGCCGTGGTCGCTGGAATTGCCGCAGTGGGTGTGCTGTGCGCTGTCGTTGGTTATGTTGTGCGGCGGCGTCGCTCAGCCGCTTTCAACAACTCGGATCCGACATATCCTACCTCCGGCGCAGGATTAGATGGCTGGGGAGGACCTGGTATACGTGGCTCCGAATTGAGCGCATTTGTGCCATTACAGCAAAGTAATCACAGCGAGACCGCTCTGATGCACTCGCCTTACCGCGATCAGTTCGAACCGCGAGCCAGCTCCCAATTCGCCCAGAGTGGCGAGTTCGATCCACATCGTAGTTCTTATGCTCCTCGTATGGGTACGCCTCAATAACGGGGTACGCGAGCGTGGAAAACAAGGTACGGACTTTGCTGTGACAAAGCGATGTGATTCTTGAGTCTCCTTCCCCCGTTCTCTATCCTGATGGCCATGCGGTCCAAGCTATTTACCGTGCTTCGCTTTACCTAAATCTGACAATTCACTCGATTACTTGTATTCGTACGATGATTCAGACCAGCTTGCTTGACCTAAATTTCATACACGGACTTTTTTTTTCATAACACCCACATAGCTGGCCGTCGTTGCGAATAGAAATAACTACGAGTACAGACCGTGGGGCTACAGGAAAGGCAGATCCCAAAACAAACCTATTGAAATTATGATCGACGGTGAAATCGATCCAGTGCGGAAGGCCACTCAGACTTTGACTTGTCATACGCATCTACTTCTCGCTCCCGCACCCGCGCCCGTTCGTGCTCAGCCCGTTGTTTAGCCAGCTGCTCGCGCACCGCAACCTGACCGATAACCTTTAGGGCAAGGCCAGGCAAAGGGACCAAAACAAAGGAAAGAATTTGGACTCACGGCTTTGGGATCGATGATATTTTTCCTCTGCTTTCGCAAGTACCTTGATGCAGTCGCACGTAAGCCCGGTATCCCAGCCGAGAGTCGGACAGACAGACTTACCGTTTGAGGCTTTTTCCCTTACCACGCATCTTGCGTTTCTGCCGCTCTGCGCGGTCGCGTTTTGATGCCTCGCTATTAGGGTTAGGGTCCTCGGGGCGTTCCGATCCCTCTTCGTCGTCACTCATAAGCTCGGTCTCGTCGGCCTTTCCTTGGATACGCAAACGCTCGAGGCGCGGCTGCCGAGAAAATGGTACGGTATCCGGGTCCACACCCCCTGTAAGCTTGTTCGGTGGGGCCAGCCCGCCAAGGGATTCCGGATCGAGCGTGATCATATCTGGTTGGATCTGGAGGCAACATTTCAGTACGAGAACTGCGCGGGCAGTTGCCTCTGAGGGGATGGGGAAGGGTGGAAAAAAAAAAAAGAGTTACAGAACCTTGTCGAGTAACGATTTGACCTCGCGCTCGCGACGCGCCTTTGAGCCTTCAAAAGGATCCGCCTCGGTGCTATCAAAGTTGGGTTCACCCGCGCCTGGGACTAGAATGCAAGAGACCCCGGCGGCATGCCCGATCGCGAGGACATCTAGGAAAGGGCAGAAAGTGATGGACGCGTGGGGCTTCGCGGGTTGAGGATGCGTCAAGTATAGTGGAGGTGGCGAAGGCACAGGATGGGGCGCGTGTATTGAGGGCCGTGAATACACCTGAACAAGCTTAGGGTGTTAGAAATAGGGCATGAGGGTGAGAAGATGATGATGGGGCCCACGTTGACTGCACCGCCAGACGCCACTGCGAGGTATCCTCGTTGACTCCATGCCAAGGTGGCATGACCACCACGGTTGTTCCAAGTCCGCAGAGCTTCCCTCCAAGTCCGACAGTCCCATAACTTCACCGTACCGTCCACGCCTGCCGTGGCCATGTAGCGGCCACCAGCACTCGGGTCTACCGCAACGCTGCAAACTGGACCAAGATGCGCTAAAAGTCGTACCGCAGGCTGTGGGAGGTTTGGCGTCCACAGCGTGACGGTGCCGTTTTGATGGCCAAGATGTATGACTGCGTTGTGTACGTTCTGTGTCATGGTAACACATGGCCCGAGCTTCGTGCGGTGCTCTGCGACAAGCTGCCCTGTAGAGGTGTCCTGGTATTTCAAAAAGCCCGTGTTTCCCTGCCAGCAGAGTTCAATGGAAGATGTCATACAACATACGTCCAACAACGCACAACAGTGGCAAGAAGCCAATGGAATGGAAGGAACTCAAGTCGCGTGGGTTCAATGTGAGATTTTAAGCGATGAAGCTCGACGCCATCACGGTCATAGATAAAAACATATTTCTTTTGCGCGACTGCGTAATGTGAATGATCCTGCAAGAAACTGGGGTGCGATGAGCACAGAGTAGTTAACCAGATGAAAACATACGTGATGTCCCGACAAGTTTCCCGCAGCTGGAGCTCCGAGTGCATAGTTCCTGTCCGCCAGTCAAAGGTAGCAACATGCCCTTTTTGACCAACGATAGCCATATGTCTGCCATTGCGAGTGTATTTGGCGCGGTAAGGGCCCCCATCTAGAGCGAATTCCTTGCGCCCACGCGCCGCTTCGACACTTACGGAACTGACTATCTCGTCCTGAGATATTCGCCATGTCCTATCCATATCCCCTTCCACTTCCATCTTTCCGGCCTCGTTGGGTAGGAGAAGTTCCGCATCCTTGAGAAGAGCTTTCGATCGTTCAGAATTCGCGGATTGGCGATGGAGAGACGTTCGTAGCTTCTTATTAGCTATGTGATTATATTTACGAGATTTCTCTGGAGCAGGCTCGGTTGTCCTGAGGGATTTTGGGAGTGCCGTGTTGGCTTTTGAAACTAGCGAGTCCATGAGAGAAGTTAACTGACAACGGCTTGGCCGGCCCGGGTGAACGATGTGGCTACATCACGTGCTATCATCCACTGTGCTGGCCTGCACCGGCGTATGTGTTGCATGGTACGTTGGCCCATGTTCCTTGCATGAGCCGTGAAGCCAGCGATCAGCAGCATCGTTCGCGCGTCCAGAAAAGTAGGGAGGGTAAAAGTACTCCGACAAGATGTGTTCACAGCGAGTCATCTACGTAGCGTCAGAGAAGCTCGCAAAGGTTAGAATCATGTTTTGCTTTATCCGGTATCTAAGATATCATAATCCACTCTCCAGACCTCCTCGCTTCTCCCGTCGAACCGTAATCGCTCCACTTTCGTTCACGCGCTCGTCGCCTCTTTGGGGCTTCTCCGCGCTCCTCCTCCAGACGCGCCATCTTCCCGTGTAGTCACCGTACTCCGCCCTTCCCCAGCCTCCAGGCGTGACCTTACATCTTACCATGACCAATCCTACGTTGACGCCCTGCTCGCGGATCCACCAGGTCCCGACCAGACATCATGCAAGGAATTTGGACTCGAAGACGTACATGAGCTCTACTCATCTCCATCCCTCAGTACTCATAGGTTAAATTTAGGACTGCGCACCTTTTCCTAACCTCGGAGAATATGTTCTCGGGATAGCAGGCGCGTCAATCACCGCCGCACGCGAGCTCGCCGAAGGCAGGTGTGACTTCGCTATTTGTTGGGATGGCGGAAGGTCAGCGCTATCTTTTACCTCACCCCAACCATACTCTGAGCAGAAGCAGACACCATGCTCACAAGTCCCAAGCTTCAGGGTTTTGCTATGTAAATGACTGTGTGCTGGCTCTCCTGGTCCTTAGGCGCGCTCCTCCGCTATCGTCACCATCGCCTTCGGACCCTGGAAACCTCCGGAAGAAATCTCGCGTCATGTATCTGGACTTGGACGTCCACTATGGGGATGGTGTCGCTGCGGCATTTCGAGGAGCTGGCGCGCGGGGCCAAGTCCTTACGCTCTCTATTCACCACGCTGCATCTGGCTTCTTCCCTCCCTCCGAGCACTCCGCCCTTCCAGACCCATCTTCGGCCATTTATGACCCTTTCGCGCTTTCTTTGCCACTGCGTGCTGGAGCAAGCTGCGCTACATTTGCACGCGTGTGGCGGATGGTGGAGCGCATTATCGCCGTTTTTGCCCCGGACTATATTGTGCTGCAATGTGGCGTTGATGGCCTTGCAGGAGACCCTGTTGGCGCATGGAATTGGGCTCTCGGCGGCGAAGGCAGTCTCGCCTGGTTTGTTCAACACGTGCTCGACTCCTCAGCAAAGGTACTTCTTCTTGGTGGTGGTACGTTACTTGAGTAGTCAAGCTTGCGACCCATTGGCCCCCCTCACATGCAGCTAGGTGGTTATAGTGCTGTCAACACTGCCCGTGCGTGGGCGCTGCTCACATCCATTGCGGTGCGTTAGTGTGCAGGGAGCTACCTTATCTTGCTTACGAAGGTCCCAATAGTGTGATATTCCCCTGGCCCTTGATACGCCAATTCCTAACCACGCCGCCTTCCCAATGTATGCCCCATCATTCACCTTAGATGTGCCGGCTGGCAACGTTCGTGACGAAAATACGGATGAATACCTCACAGAACTGGATGCTTTATTTGAGCACGTCGCTGAGACCCTGACAAATCGGCTAGCATAGTTCTGATAATATTGTGGGCGACCCAGGTCCGTAGTGTCGACGTCGCTTCATTCACGACGATGGGAATGGTGGATCTACAGTATACCCGTGGTAACATATTGCCCGGGTGCATGCGAAGATAGCATCGACAACACTTAGACCTATGGGCTCGGAAACGGTGCTAGGCAGAACTACAAAATATATGATAGTAGTCAACTCATATATTTCCTTGGCCCGAGACGCCATGTGTTAACAAAGACTCAGCATCTGCAACGAAGCCACCCCTGGTTATTGGCACACACGCACCGTGACAGTGGTGCTGTATACTGTACCTACCACCAACACATTTGTCCTCGACTATTAGTTATTAGACGAGAGGCCAAGCCATTAAACGATGGCCATGGTCGAAAAAGTTATTCAGCACCCGTGATGGGATGGATCGAAGCCTTGGCCCGATGGATCTACCATTCTTGAGACCGGACACGCATCCTCCGAGTCTCTCAGGTAGTGTTTTTCCTGCTCCGTTTCTGGTCACCGTGGAGGAGCAAGATTCTCGTTCTGAGACGCTGTACAGCCGTGACTCCTCGATACTTCCCGTGGCCCCGACAAAAGTAACCGCATGAGCAGCATGCAGTTTTCGGTGACCGTCTTTTGTTTATTAATAACTTAGTGACAAGCAACGGAACGCCAAGCTGACAACAGGCTCCGCGTCCCTTGCGCCGTAGCGCTATAGCGCGGCCTTCCTGCCAGATATAGCTGTACATTCAACGTATTGTATTCTACACGTTTCAAGCACTGAGTCCAATTACGGGATCCCCTTTCTCAACAGAAGGAGAAATGACTCGCTCTTCGTCTCATCGATGACAACAACTTGAACTTGCTTGGTTGCTGTGACATAACCGAATAGTTGCCCTGACGTTCCTGACCCTGTCTGTCTGCTGGCGGCCAGCGCAGCCCCAAACGGCTCTAGCGACGCTGACCCGCAGTAGTACGCGTTGATATTATGTAGTTAATTGTCCAAGGAAGCTCGCTTAATAGCGTCTAACTAGGATATCTGTACCTGTACACCCTCGTTAGACAGTGAATCAATGGGCTTTCTACCCCACCATTTCCTTCACTACTGAACTAGCCGAGGCTAAGGCGCAGCCGCATCCGACATCCCGTGCAGGGACGCAGATACACCATGCATCCCGGCGCCTGTGGCCTTTGGCCCATGTAGCTTAGTGACATCTCATCATCGCGCCCATTGCATCTCCATTTGGACGGCCCTTTCTTCACTTATAGCGCACGCTTGTTCTTGCCACAGCACCTCAGTCTCTTGCTCACAGACCGAGTCGTGCGTCATTCTACATGCAACTGTGCGCAGCATTTAGAACATTGTTGCGTGGCTCGCTGATTGTAGTAGTAGGACATGAAAGGAATAGTTTTTTTTTTTACCCAGCCTCACTGCGCCTGACAAACTCAACGACATCAAGTTTATTATTTACTTATAGAAATTCTCTTCACATGTGTTATGGCATGCACGCGGACAACAAACTTCGCCTCAGTGTATTCCATGGCTCTGTTAAATACTCTATGTACGAGTAGGGTACCCCCATGTGACGGTCAGAGATTGCTACCATATAACCCTAGATGGGGTCCGTTAATGACTGGCAGGTTGAACCATTGAGGTACGTGTACGTACAATATTGTGCAGTATATTTGACAGAGATTGGCTGTGATCCAGGGATGCACTATGCGCGAAAAGGTCACATTGGTTGATCACAGCACAACGAGTCGAGAAAAACGCACGGTCGCAGGCGGCTGTCCCTTATATGTGTGCACACGGAATATTACGGTAGCTAACTGGCCTGTTACGTTCTTCAGCTCCAACCAATCAACATCATCAGGGCCTGTGGGTGCAGGTAAATCCCCAACTTTTGTTGCAATAACGAAGGCATTCGGGTTGCCCGCAGTCGATCCGCTAGATGTGAAGTCAAATTTTGGGCTCAGACTACCTGCTGGATTTTTAATGAAGTAGTGTTGACCGAGGACCTCGAAGTCCAACTCGTCATGGAGCCGAACAATCAGTTCCGACTGTGTCATATTGGGGCATCCCCACCAGATTTCTTGTACACGTTTCTGAATTTTCGAGAAATCGGGTTTGCAGAGGAGGCAAGAGATGTCGAATAACTCTGCAACAGCACCAGCAGAACTGCCGATAACCCTCGTCAGCTGAGTACAAAGCCATCCACCCTGGTTTGACTGACGTGTAGTTATTTGAGGGAGTGCAGGTATAGTTTTGTACTCCGACTCCCAACGCGACGTAGTTAGGCGCCGAGGTTGGTTGGATAAGTTGCGATTGGTTAGCAGGCAAGTCCAGGGCTGAAGGAGGAACTTGGCAGCTATTTTCCTTGGGTGATGGCGTAGCGAAAGCTGGCGAAAGTAGAAGCGGAATGAATGAGAGAACAAGCATGACGAGCTATGTAGACAACCAAAGTGAGGTTGGGCCAGTTAGTAATGATTTTCAAGCCGAGGAGAGGTTCATGCCTAGCTTCAAGAATCTTTGCCTTTTTGTCCCTTTAGACAAAACCTTGTGCAATGGGGGGAGACAGTACAGATGCTTGACGCTAGGGGAATATAAATACGCAGATCAAATTCACGTTCTATACCCGAAAGGAAGGTATATTGAACACCCTGCTCAGGTACGGATGCAGCATTATCCGCGGTACCGCGGTAGAAGCGCCGTCCTCTGTCGTTACTTGCTGATCGGTAAGGATGAAGTACTAGTAACCATCACGATAACCCCATCGCAGGTGAATTCTAATTGTGCAGGGTGGCTGTAGGGTGGATCTTGCTGCATCGCTGCTGGAAGACAGCCATTAGTATTGTGCGTGGTGTTGGGATGCGTATGTGTTCGAGCGATCGACGAGATAAGTTGAAAAGGGCACGTAAAGACATTAACGCGCCGGGAACCATGATCTTTATCGCGCAACGCGTGACGGCTCGTGGGCTCGGTTGAGCATCGCTTTGTCTACGCCTCTAGGCATCTAGAAGTAGGGTCGATATCCTGAACTGTAAATAGGATTATTGAAGGAGGCAGAGAGGAAAAAAAGGAGTGAACAAAAGTAGGTATTTGTAGAGAGTCGGCAAAAGAAAATAAAGCAACGGCATCTTGATATAAGTTGGAACGGTCCAGTTGTCCTAGGCGAGGCACGCGTGGTGCTCGAGCTTGAGGTGAGGATGATCATGATCGTGTCTTGAAATCGCTCGGTGGTCTTCGGGCGCTCCGTCGTCGTGCTCGGTTCCGCCCGAGCAATGTACGTAAGCTCACCTTATGTTAACAAGAAAAAGGCGCGCATGAGCATACGCTACTGATTTTTATACCCAACTTTTGATTTTGATTTCTCGCACCAAGCCCGCATGGAAAGTATAGCGTCAGCTCGGATTCCCCCATGTTGTCTCCGACGTTCGGACACAGAATGTGATAGATCCTAGAAGTCCCAAAGGGTTGTGATGACGAGAAGCTGTCACGGTGGCGTCGAGTTCGATTGTTCTGAATCGGGCGACAAAGGTAAGGGCACCTCGTATCCCCATACCCCATAAAACCAATAGCACTCACATGGTTGAACGATGTCCGGATGGATCGCTATCTGAGTTACAGTTGCCAATTACAGTGCTAGATATGCGATTTAGCGGATCGTCAGTTGGCGTGCGTCGCGAAGCAGACTCAGATGCATCATGTGTACACGCAGTGTATAATGTCCAAGCCCGTTTATAGGTTTAATAATGACTGGTGGACGGATTGTAATATCCGTTATTCGAAACAGTGCCAAAGCAATTTTTTTTTCTGGTGAGTGTCAAAGGAAAAGGCTTTGTCACTTTAATCAATAACGGATGGATCATCTGGTGGACTCCGAATCCCACCGCGGGAACAATTGAATCGTTCGCCCTCTTTGTATTTGATTCGAAATTGGGGTGCAGCCCCGATTGCGGCGCGACAGTTGATGTATGCGACGCGGCAACTGCGGCCATCTGCTATCCCTGGGTGTAGATTCCCGAATTAAGAACCTATCCAGCAAGCTACAGGGAAGGGAAAATCTGGCCAATGTAGCCTGCAGAATTTAACGCCGCCAAGCCGTGGTCGGCCCTGTCGAACGGTTAACCAGGTGTTACAAAATACGATTATAGCAAATGCATCATCTTCACAGACATAACTTCGAGATTGCGGATTTGTGTCTTAAATTGCTATGATGACGAACAGGCCCACGTCCTAGTAGTGTTCTAATCCCAAGGGTTCGATAGAATCATCGGTTGGATATGCTCGAACGTGTGGCTTTGAGAAGGGAAATTGACTGCACGGAGACAAATGGTTTGAGGGGCGCCTATGGCAAAGTATTTTTACCGGACAAGCTAGACGTGAAACGAGCATATAAGTGCTAGCTCGAGTAGTATAACACTCTATGTGATCACAAGAAAGGGACATTATGGATTGGGTGGCGGTCGTTTTCGTCTGCGTGCACTAGATAGGATGCGCACAGCATCTTTTGAGAATACATAAGATAGACCGCTCCAAATGGTGGTCATGGCTACGGTCCATCTAAGCAGCACAGTTATGCCCGGCCGGACCTGGATGTCTTTTTATAGAACACTCACTGTAGGCCTTTGAGGTAAAACCCGAAGCCAGCTGCCAAGCCGGATAGAAGTGGAGCTATCGTTGTGGACCCCATAAGGAGAAGTTGAAGTGCTGTATTGACTTTGCTGATCGCTGTGGGACGCACTTCCGCAGATGGTATCGAGAAGTCCCAGTAGCGTCGAAACGTTTTCTTGAGACAGTTGAGGCTGAGATATGAGGATAGTGCGGCATGCTTACCGGATGAGGAAGGGACTTGTATCGGATGTAGAACGCGGACAGTGACAATAACAAATCACGGCCAACAATGATGCTGGCCAGTGGGACTAGGTTGGGCATGAGAATTAAGTCTCATCTTGAGGAGCTGACAGCTCACAAGGAAGTAATCCCTGCATAGTCAAAGTGACAACAAGAGTACCAATAAGTGCCTTGTCCGCAGCAGGATCAAGGACAGTTCCAAGGATAGATGTCATCCGATATCTGCGCGCCAAGAAACCATCCAACTGTGACATCAAATGCATTAACGAGGCAAGATGCAAAATCGTCTGGAAGGCTCACCCAGTCCGTGACTCCAGCATAGAGCAATAGGCCGGTGGCAGCTGCATAGTTGTCAGAAAGAATGGCCCATCCTAATGCAGGGCAAGCAGCAATGCGCGAGACGGTCAAGACATTCGGAAATGTGTAGATGTTTTCACGGAGGAGAGGCTTTCGTAGCGGCGGCTGCGTGTGTTGAAAGCGGTGGATGGACGGCAATGAGAAAGTAATTGACCGGGGACGAGCATGAAGAAAGAACGAACGTCGGATGATAAGTTGACTGGATATGATGAGCATGAAAGGCAACAGAGTTAGATGTACCGTGACATCCACCTGCACCTGTCGTGAACGTACAAATGGCTACACGCCCTGGTTTATTGGCTTTGTTCCCCTTGTTTTTCGCTCTGTTGCTTCGTTTGTTGCATTCGGGCGATATTTCTTCCTTCGAGCCCAATGTTAACCCTTCCACGCCATCACACATCCTACTATTAACAGCTCATCCTGACGATGAGACCTTTTTTTTCGGCCCGACTTTGACCTCTCTGATTCCCTCATCCGAAACGTTGGTGTCCACAAGCCCGGAAAGTCCCAACTCGGTCGCCCACATTCCCCCACAAGTATACTCATTGTGCTTCTCTGTCGGCAATGCGGATGGCTTGGGTGAGGTACGAAGGCATGAGCTTGACGACAGCCTCGATGTAATTGGCGTGGCCAAGGACAAACGGTGGGTCCTTGACAAACGGTACGTCTCCTGGCCTTGTCTTGTGCGACGTTCACTGGTGGCAATCTCACAAAGCTGAAGTGAATTTCAAGACAATATCACTATGAAGTGGAATGCCAGTCTTATAGCTGCTACAGTCGACAGATATGTCCTAGATTATAACATTTCAGTCGTACGTGTTCTACTCGACAACGTCTAGCTCTAATGTCCCATTCATGTCACCCATAGATCCTGACCTTCGATTCATATGGTGTGTCTGGCCATCCCAACCACATTTCCCTATATCATGGAGTCTCTCTTCTTCTGGCTGAGCCGCCGGCCGGCATCAGAGACCCAGTGGTGGCGTATGCCCTTAAATCGAAGCCAATCATCCTCAAATACGCGGGGATTCTTGTTCCTGTGTTTTTCAAGTTGAAGATGGCCCTTTCCATGGCTGTAGGGGGCATGGTAAACGGCGCCAAGAACGGCAATTCGTCCTCTTCTGATCGACCTACCTTTATCGCGGGTATAAGACAATACCACCGAACGGTCCTTGCCACGTTGCAGCATCGATCCCAGCGTGCCTGGTTTCGCTGGTTGTACATGGCATTCTCCCAGTATATGTGGGTAAATGAGTGGGAGCCTATCCCCATTGCAGATGGAAGGAGGGTCTGAACCTTTCGTAAGTCTGATACCTTTTGTTCACGATGACCTGACGTGATTGAGGGACCGTGACAGTGGCATATTCGACAGTTGGGCGTTCCCCGTTGCTTTGTCGGATCCCAGACTTGGGTACTGTGCCCCAAACTAGTATCGGCATCGCCAGCTGCGGCTACTGTAGATCAATGAGCTTCCGAGTGGCTGTGCTGACTCACTTGGTGGTGATCGAGTGATCAGCAAACGAGTAACTTTTAATTGTACTGTACAGCAGGTACTACTGTAGTAGTTACGTACCACAGTCTGTTCCTTGCTCAATCCACATCTCTCCGAGTCTTTGTTTTTAAGGTTCGAGTTGGCGGGTACGTAGGAGACGTAATTTGTATTAACGCCCTTCCCCTCGAATCCTGATGGGGCCATCCTCTGTTAGCATCATGTATCGTCTCGCTCTTCTGACTCGTCAACGTGGTCTGGTACCGCTGGTTGCCCCGCCAAAGTCCATACCAATTACAATTACACCGTTGAGCCCACTTTCGAGGCACTCATTCTCAAATGGCATCCGACTTCAGAACTCTCAAGAGAGCAGGTATCCAGTAGGAAGCGACGCTCCAACCAGGCGGCCACACACCGAGGCACATTGTCTGTGTCTCCAACAACGGAGGGTCGCCGGCACAGAACAAGATCCAGGAGCCAGTAGATCATCGCTCCTGGATGCTGTGTTAACTGCTTTCATGGGTATTGGGATCGGTGAGCCCTCCTTTCGAGCAGTATGCCTTGCATTGTGCCATCGTTATTCTACTGTTCGGATGACTTCAAGTCATTGGCGATCTTCCCCATATGAAAAGTCGGCCATATGGGTTCTGCCACTGACCGCACTCCGTTGCCAACATGCCTGATAGCGATTCGCATTCAGAAAATGGACCTAATTCCGACGATGCTTCGCAAAGCAACAGTATCTTTCTTGAAACTCGTATGCGTTCTTGTCCAGCCTGTCTTCAAAAGTGTTACTGCGAAGGCCGCCCTCAGGTTCATGTGATGACTGATGAAGTCACTGTGACCTACTAGTACTAGCACTCAAGCTAACCTAACGTGTTCTTGTCTTTCCCGCGATTCCGATATGTGCTCGGCATCTGGTGCTTATGCGTCGTGTATCCTAGCATTCGTGGGTGGCATAGCGTATTATGCGTGGTACAAGAAGAGTGTTCTAGATAAGGTATTCACCCTTCAGGTCAAGACTCCCGATGCTAAGCTTGGTGTAGATTGAACAAGCGTTTCGAGGAGGTTACGATCCCGCACTGGAGTTAGCCGTGTACGCGAAGACTTCGCTGGAAAGTCGGCGCACTCCGGATGTCATTCAAACTGACCAACTCGACGTTGTGGACCGCGATGGCCGTATCACCGAGGATCTGCGGCGAAAGGAGCAGGACTTCCTCGAACGTATTATCCACGGTGCAGAAAAGGGCCGTTACTTCATGATTTTTGGATGCAAGGTCTTGCTTCCCTTTTTTAGTCCCTGCATTCTCATCTATTTTCACTATATTAGGGTACCGGAAAGACAACCATGATACTCGATGCAATGCGAGCCAATCATGCAGAAGGGGTTTCCATGTGCGACGCTCACCCCGATCTTGAGGTTTTCCGCCTCCGCCTGGGAAAGGCTTTGAATTATGAATACAATGAAGATTCTCAGACTGGCCTTTTCTCGCGGAGAGACCCAAAAGAAGGTGAAATTACCCCATCGTCGGCCATTCCTTACTGACCGGGACCCCGCAAAGGTGGGCCTGGGCTTGATATTGAGCGAGGTAAGCACAGTCGCAAGGTTGAGGCAGAACCCGGCAACGTAGTTGGTGAACGCTAGTCATGAATAAGCTCGAAAAAGTGGCTCTTCGATGTGCAAGAAGGACAGGAAAGCCCCTCGTACTCGTGCTCAATAACGTCCATCTCTTCAACAACGACGACGATGGTAGGTGCATGCTACTTCAGCTCCAACAACGTGCAGAAGCTTGGGCGGCCAGCGGTGAGTAATTTTGTGCCTCGGAGAAGCCCTCGTCACTGACAGCACCTGGCAGGCATATTAACGCTTGTGATGAGCTCGTGAGCATTCCTTACCCTCTGTCTCCACAAATTCCGTACCAAGATTCGCGTGGTTAGGGACGATTTCTGGCCGTATACTGTGCTTCGTACGTCCATTTTGGAAGTGGTGGTGTCATCTTTGGCCTTACCTCCCACGCAGGGAAGAATGCGAGCCGTATGCATGTAAATGCTGGTCTCTGCATCGGGGGGCTGGATTTTGACTTTCACTATGATTCAGGTTTTGACTGTATATGACTTAAATTGGGAAGAAGCACAGCATGCTTGCATGCGCATGCGCTCCCACACGTCACTTCCCATACTTCCTCAAGAATCTCTAACACGAGCGATTTCTATCTTGGGTGGACGACTAGCGTATCTGAATTATGTGTCAAGAGCCTATGATATAGTAGAGATGGCACGCCACCTGTTGGCCGTCGAGAAAGCGTGGCTCCTGAGTCGAATTGGCTTGATCAAAGACTGTGACGACGACGTCATGGACGAGGTGCGGCACAAATGTTGCTGCTGCGAGTCACACTGACACCATAGTAGCAAAAATGGAGTTCCTGCACTTGGTTACTTCTACGCGAGTTTGTAAAGGTCAGACAAGAGCAAGAACGACAACGAGAAGAGGCAGGGTGGGCCGGGGAAGAAGTCCAAATTCACGATTTACCCTTACCTTCCATTCCATATGCAAGTCAATCTCGTGGCTTCTTCCTCACACCGATTATGCTTCATTCACTGCTCCCTTTCAGTATAAATGCAGACAGATCATGACGAGAGCCGATTTCTTAGAAGGTCTGGTTTTCCCGCGTGACCGTGATACTTTATTCACAGCTACTTTATCAATGCCCCGCCTCCAGAGCTTGACAGAGCCAACATTATCTCCATCGACGTGTGTTTTCGTGCACGACCCCTGCTGCTGAACCTTACGGAGTATTAATGTTTTCACAGATTAATCACGACGTCAGACCTGACTCTATGTTGATCCTTCAAGCGGCACGTGAGGTCGTTGAGGAAGCGGGATTCGATGACCTATTGGACTCTGTCCGTACACGGATTGACGAGATAGAAAGTTTACACCGGACAAGAGAACTGACGGTATGCTTCTGTGTGCTGCACTACTTTTAATCTCACAAGTATGTTCTTAGTTTAAGGACGTAGATAACGATGGCCGCATCCGCCTCACCGTAGACAAAGGCGATCGGTGGCATTTGGAATAGTGGGACAACATGTATCAACATCTAGAGACCCTTGGTGTGGCATCTCAGTACTCCAAAGAGTCGCACCGGCCTGTCCACGAGTTGTGGTCTACACTTGTGCTCTTGAGATTCCTCGTTTCAGAGACTCGGAAGTTGCTAAGGCCTTTTTGTCTGACTTCCGATCAAGAGTCGTATGCTTAGAAGATGGCTGCTTCGCCAGAGACCTCCACTGTGGTCTGTGGTATATACAAGTTCGTCTCTTTGAGGGCCACTTGAGCTTCTATGCTTCAGAACCATCACGTTAACGTCAAGAAAAGCAACCTGACACACACACTCACCCACCTTGTCTTCTCTATCTTGTTCTGTACTTCGGTACCTTTTTGTCAATTTGGAGGGCTTGCCTGACCAAGGGGACTCCGGCCGGTGACTCACAGGAGGAATCCAACATAGAATTTCTAGGTTTGGACAGCATACGTTGCTTAGGGACACTCACATTGAGAAGCCCGAGTCACCCTGCCTTTAATACCCTCTAACTGCAGCCTTGTCGACGGGCCCTTGAGTAACGTTGTACGATACGTCAACGCCAACAAGCAACTCTTGCGGATCGATCTAGCGTTTCTTATCACCCGCGAGAATATTCGCGTAGCTATGAGCTGCAAAATTTGCGAGCTCAACCACTGGCATTTAAACGCTTCTCACCATGTCACTGTTCACTTGATTGAGTATACCACTTGGCGAGAAGCCGCTTTGCTCCTGGGTAGAATGCGTGCAAGACTGACTAAGGACTAAATTAGATTGCTAAAAGTTTACGTCGTGCAAGTAGTGCGAGGGGTAGTAGTTGCTAAAATAATACCTGTCGTTATTTTTGCCAGACCCAGACATAATCTTCAGTTCACTATTTCAGTATTTCGCCACTGGCGGTTGTAGCTGAGAGTACATACTACACTGTCATCGAGGAAATCCATTCACTTGTAATTGTCCTGATAATATAAATGCCATATAACCCTTCGTGACAAAATTATAATAACTGACGTTACAGATATCATATCACCTCCAGCTACTTACTACATTTCCTTTGTATCCCCCCGCAGTAACAGGGCACCCGACATGTCCTCCCCAACAGACCTATACCTTGCTATCGATTGTGGTGGTACCAAGACCTCCGCAGTGTTGTGCTCACCAAGCGGAGCTACCAGTGCCCGCGCACGAACCGGAGGTTCGAATTTTGCCTACATTGGCCTTGACGCCTTTCTCAAAAATATCGGCGAGGTGACATCCTCCGCTTTGACCACGGCTCTTCAATCGCTGGTAACTATACTACTCCCAGTCGACCCTACCACGTATATCGATGCCGCAGGGGTCAGGACACCACCGTATCATCTTCGAGCCGCATGGCTGGGCGTCGCCGGCGTGGACTCACCCGCCATAATTTCTCTCCTTCTCCCTCACATTTCTGCATTACTCTCTGTCCCTGTCGAACGTCTCACCATTTCCAACGACACCCACCTCCTTGCTGCACCGCTACGCATCTTGCCAGATGTGCAGACTGCCGTCACGGTGGTTGCAGGTACAGGAAGTAACGTCGCTAGCTTTCGTGGGGGTCCGGTCGATGCGCCGCTGGAGGCCCTTGCCCGCATGGGTGGTTGGGGTTGGATCCTCGGAGACGAAGGTGGTGGGTTTGACGTCGGGCGCACTGCCGTGCGCGCCTTGCTTGCACAGCAGGACATGATAAGTACAGGGGTCGCGATGCCAGTGGCACATGGTGCACTGAGAAAGAAGTTCCTCAAGAAATTCGGTGTAACAGAAGTAGCGGAGTTATTGGCCGCAGTGTACGCGCCAGACTCAACTAATTCGCTCCCACGCGAGGGCCGGCTTTCTTCGCTCTGCCCACTCGTATTCGAGGCAGCGTTAGAGGATGGCGATCCCCTTGCCGACCAAGTTCTGAGGGATTGTGCACACAAGCTCGCCATGCAGATATCGGCGGTTCTCATATCGCCTTCCGCTCGAGAGGTACGTAACACTCAGTCCGTCTGACGACTACGACTAACTGTGTGAATATAGGATCATCCTCGTAGAGCCCGTGCTGATTCGACTGTTTTATGTCTTGGTGGTTCCCTAGGTGGTATAGAGCACTATCGAGAACTTGTCCTCTCTGACCTGAGGGATAATGGGCATGTTTTCAAGCAGGTAGAGGTTGTTTCCGACGCGGCGGAGGTAGGTGCGCAAGCCTTAGCCGCAGCATGGAACGGGAAATAGCGGAAAACTGGTGGGGGACTACTTATTCAGGAATGGTGTGGATGTTTCCCGCATGTTCCATTGCTTACCGAATCTTCATGCATGAATGACAAGGGATGCCGCTCCCCAGTTGGAGGGTCCATTTACAAGATAAGGTGTTGACCGGAGTGTGGCTATCTAGGTCTCTCGTCCGCTCAGTGGCCCCATTACACTGGGTTATACACCGCGCCTCCAACTACATGCGTTATCCTCTACGAAGTTCAAAGAGGATACATATGTTAATTGGCCTTACCCCTATACCCACTGTCTGCTCATGATTATCACCGAATGATAGCAGCTGCGTCGCTTGGCGAGATCACGACAGACTACACCAATTCAACCAAATCCTTCTCTGCTTGTTACTTGCCACGCCCCACCTCTTCACCTTGTTCTGTTGCATGGTTTGATAAAGGAGTTCGTGGCTACCCAGGTCTCACCCTACTACATATTCCCAACTCGTCCACAGTGGATGCAATGAAGCGAATATGCTGTCTTAGTACATCTACCGCACCACTACATGGTCCCACATTGGGGAAACGCACAAACCTGCGCTACACCAGCACACCATGTTTCGTGACTTAACCAATTGAGATGTTGTTAAAAGTGAACCGTATCCCGTTCTTCCTCAAACCAGCGGAGGGGAACAAACAACTTGAAGAGTTGTCGCGCGTGTTCGTCCCCTTGCTTATCGATGGAAACTGAAGGTCTCGCACCTCTCGAACCTGCTAGCGCCATGAAAAATTTCCCCCTTTCGACAATTGTCACGTCTGGTCTCATGATGGTTAGAAGACTTGACCCAGGGTGCTGGCCCGATGGTGTCACGCTTCCCCGGGCAATCCGGCATACGTTTAAAATAACAAGAGCTAGACTATTGATAAACTATTATGGTAGCTACATAGTCAGTTAAACTCGACTATAAATATTTAAATAAGGCCACCGGATTGTGATTCCTACCCCAAATTTGCGACAAAGACCGATAGCAATGCATACCAGGACTCCCGGAAATTCTGCGAAAGGACATTTCCCTGATAGAGGGATTTCTGTCGGGACATTCCATGGAAATTTGTTCGGATGAGGATCGTACTCGGCCTTTATGCCACCAAATTTGCCTAGCTAGCCTAAATTTCGCCGGAATTTGAATAATAAAGTTAAAGCAATGAAATAACCACAACCACAGACACAGCAGACACAGACACGACAACGCGACTAGACGACTGCGTGCAAGACAATCTGTGAGACAATCGCTGGTACCTTGTTTCGACCACCCAAATACGACCATCTCCGTTAGATATAGATGGATCCCGGGCTCAGCGGGCTTCACTGAAGCGGCTTCTCGAAATCGCCACGAATGCTGCCGCCACAGGCCCTGCAGGACAACAACCCTCCACCATCGCATCGCAGCCCTCAAACACGCCATGAAACAGCAGGCACTTTCGGAGTGGGAACGCATCTGGCTGGCAGATCCACGGCGGAACCCCGCGTACCGCACGCTCCACCACCCCCCTTTCGGCTCCCCTCCCAATTTCATAGTGGGGATAGAAGGTTTCGGCCAGCCAGTCTTCTGCACCGCCATCCAACTTCTTACTGAAAACGCATTTACAGGGGAGTACAACACCAGACACCACCCATACGCTCACGACCCACATGACTGCCAATATGGGCAAACGCCACTACAAACAGCAGATCATGTTATCATCCAATGCCCAATCTTCACCGAGGCCTGGGAAAGATACATCAGACCCGCCATCCCAACTTTATCTACTCCCATAATTTTTGGAACCAAAGCCGGCAGCTTCGCCCTGGCTAAGTTTACCGAAGCGACCCAATCTTGTATCAGACCCAGATGACGACCCGTCGAGGACCACGGTTGACCACACCGGGCCCACGCCCGACCCTCATAACCCCCCCTCATCCCAACCATTCACCAAACATTCACCCTCCCCCATGTCAGTAATGTCACCAGGTCGTAGTCTTCTTAGCACGTAGTTAGCATATGCGGCCAAACACATCTTTGTTCCATGTAAATGTAAACATCCGTGCTATATAAATGCAGATTCTAAATAAATAAAAAAAAGGGCAATGAAATGCTGTAAATAAATATTCTAGCCAAAGTTTGCCGCATTGCCGGTCCGAACCGCAGCATTGGGCCTCCCCTCCCAAATTTGTATACTGTACAGGTCCTCTTCTGACCGGACAGCAGCGCTGCAGCAGCTTTAAGTCATAACCACACATGACCACCTCCAACCTTTCCATAACTGGGGTTTTCACCAGAGTTCGCTCCAAGTGACACCCCAGGGACCCAAAATAGGACTAGAACCTACTAGTAACACCACCTCGAGAGCTCCTGAAACAGCTTCACCAGGTCGTCCGAAAAATTAAATCAAGTAGGGATGGAAGAGTGAGATTGAGGTTGTCGTCTGATGTCAACTTGACGTTGAGGTTGTTGTACGTGCCTTTTCCCCGCCTTGCCGCCATAAATCCCTTCTCGTCACTAGGTTGCCTGCAATCGAAGCCAGGTACGGCCGGCAGACTCGGATAGTTGTCGGTGACCTCCATCAATGACAGATCCACTAGCACTCTCCCAAAGCCAGTCTTATGATTGATCGAATAGAATGAAGGGACCAAGTGACTCAATGATCGTCAATGCTCAGTACTTAGTGCACGCCCTGTACGCAAGTTCTGGTGGAAAGAATGACAAACATGGTGTTAAGAAGGGTAAGGCCAACGTCGTTGGAGGATTACATTTCTTCATTCAACTCATCTGCCATGGATCCACCGATCTGGCATCCGGGGAAGTAATCTTTAGACCAGGGTAAGGATATGACCACGTTGGACCTTGTGGGATTCTGCCCATCCACTATGGTCTCCGCCACCTCGGAATGTGGTTGCACAGTTATTTTGGGTCAGGATGTGGGAGAGTTCCTAGGACTCGGAGGAGCAGTCCTACTTTGGTACAGACAACACCGCTTATGTCCCTGAGGGTCGCTAGTCGCGGCTAGTGTCTAGACACATTCATTTCCGCGGCTAACCAGATTGTTTCAGGTTGT
>QFDX01002925.1:0-18362 GCA_003315875.1 Lactifluus piperatus | reverse complement strand
AATAAATTGGGGGCGCTGGTGATGGTGATGATGAGAGTTGAACATATCGCCCAACCATTGGCAGCCTCCAGCGTTTGAGGCTGAGGAACCAGGAGAGGCCTCGTTACATCATGTCAGTCGGCATTATCATTCCAACTTTGACGGGACGAGCCTGAGTGATATATACACGCAGTAAATGAACCTCGTCATGTGTCACTGCTGACGCAATTCTTTCACTGAACGCTCCACGATGTGTCCCCATGGCATTGCACGTTCGCCAAGAGTGCTGTCATCCAATAACTTGTTATCATTAATGTCTGAATCAGCGTTTTTCTCGCTCGGTCTTGACGGTTTCTTATTCGTGCACGCGCGCCTGGTCCTTTTGGTCCCGAGGTATATCATAATGCATACATATTGATGCATTTGTAGGAGATGTCACTGCCTGCCAGGTTGCCCCCATTGTACCGCATCAACGTCCGAATGGTGCAAATTGTCCAGTCTTGAACCGGGATTTTGTCTCACAGCGCTAGGCTGTATCCCCGTCTCAAGTCGTGGCCATGCCACGACATAACGAACGTAAAGTGAGTATGAGTCAATTTACGCGTGGCTTAATATGCTTTATCACACAGAGCCAGCTGGCACGAACAATGGCCATAAATGATCTCATACGCGTCGTCATCGAGAAGGAGAAAAAAAGTACAGCATTCTATAAATTACGGAAGCGGTGAAAAAATATTGTTGGCCGGGTTTATATGCCCGTCTCCGCGACCCGTCCGTCCGACCGACCGCCCGTCCGCCCGTCCGCCCGCCCGACCCGAACCGACCAAGGACCTTCGTCATGTGTCATGACATGTCATTACACGTCCGAGTCATGTTGTCGATCATCATCGCCAACGTACGTCAAAAACAGGGGTCGGCGGCGTCGAGGAGCCCCAAGTTTCTTTTTCGAAAAGAAGCCTCCCGCCTACACACCCACCCCCTGGTAATCCAAATCGCCGTGCCCGAATTGCAATTTTCGACTTTTATGCGGTACATGCCCCACGGACGAACGTAGATCGAGTGAGTTGAGTTTTGTCGCCCCTGCGCGTAGAAATTGCAAATACTCCCTAACCCCCGCCCCGCCCCCGCTTGGAGTGATGCGCCTATGCCAAACTTGTCGGGGACGCCCAGACTGCGAAAAGGGATCGAACCACGACGACAAGCGAGCTAATTGGATAGGGTCTACTCATTTGTTGTGCTTTGGAAGGACGTCTCCTCTAATGTACAGTCGAATGGAAAAGTAATAAAGGAGCCATGGCCCTGTTTGTTTGAACGCGCCATCTGTGGGAAACATGGACGACCAGAGAACCGGGTTAATTACGCCACGTGAATAGAAGAAAGAAAGAAAGCGGAACACGGATAGCGCAAATGTGATATCACAAGGAATGTGGTGTGCGATGCGGATATGAAATCACTCCCACAGCAAACAAACAAAAGAAGAAGTCGCGCGGAGCTCGCTCAATACCCCCTTCCTTCTTTCTCTCCCACAGTCTTCGCAAAAGGAAACGAAGCGAGAGAATTCTTTTTACGGCATTCCATGCGTGCCACTTTGGGCAGGAGATTAATATCCATGGACACCTGAGCGTTAATGCACCTCCCCCCCCAGATCTCTCTAATGTGCAGGTCCCTACTGTACGCGCGACGAAACGTAAATGCGGCTCCTAACTTCCCGGTCCGGCGACGTGTGCTAAGGCCGGGGGTGACATCCGAGTCCGAGTTCTAAGGGGCCGTATCGTCGATGTATAGAACCCGCGGCGCTTTTGATGCATCTCGTTTGTTTCTTTCGCTTTTTCTCATTCCACGTCAGTTCATCGTCTAGGCTTAGTAACAGCACTTTGTGCAATGTTTTGCTCTCGGTGCTCGGGTCGGCGCTCGGAGATCAGCAACGGGTAATGCAGGTTAGCCGGAAGAGGAGCTGGAACTCGGAGCTCTGGATGCGGGGAAAGGGAATCGCGCCCCATAAACTAGTAGTAGGACGCCAACAATGGACTGACGTCCCATTGACATTGACAACGTGGCGGGAGGGACAGGTATTTCCACATGTGGCTCCGTGCGAGCCGCCAGCCCAGGACCTCAGGTTACGGATGGATACTCGTTTGCCAAACGTGTTCGTTCTGACACACCCGTTCCGGTCGGTGAGGGGAGAGGGGTTAATAGAAAGTCTAGACCCCCAGACCGCGCCAATTGCGCTGTGCGCGGGTGAAAAGAACGACGGAGTGCAAACGCGCGGTGTGTGGCATATGTCATATGTACTACTACTCTTACGCTTGCCAGAGTCATGCCTCCCTCTATATTTGTGTTTCCGTCCCGATGTGGCCGGGACATATCTCCATTATTAGTTTGGTAAGGGCAGCGGAACTCGGAGTGGCAATACCCCAACGTTTTGGTCAAAAATAGACGATCGTCTTGTACGAGGAGCATGTGGATGTGTGGTCGTGTGGTTTTCCAAGAACACCCATTTTGGTGGGAATTGTTCATATGATTTAATCCCATGATGGTTAGAGGGTTGACGCGTTGACGCGTTGAGGTCTTGGCAGGCGACGCGTGACGCTATCTGCAGCCACGAAGCTGCAATATGCGGATACAGTAATCTATTGAATTATAATGACCTTCACGCGGGGCGGGGAGCTCGCTTGTGTGCCTGAATACGTGACATCGTTGGAAACAGCTGACAGGTCGTGTTCTTGTTCTTGTTCTTGTTCCCTTCCCAAGTTAGAACGAGAACAATTGAAAAATGGAATGTTGCAATCCGGAGGCCGGACAAGTTGTAAATGGATAGCGTATGTCTGTCAACCGGTGGGTGATCACATCAATGGCAATGATGGAGAAGAATGAAAAAGACAGGGCAGGTCTAGTGGGAAGACAACAGCGACAGAAGTCAGGGTTGTTCTGAATTGTATTGGCAACGTGTCAGATAAGAGTCTGGGGGCACATGATGAAGATGAACGATTACACATTTTCCCGCACGATTCTGACTTGAGTTGTGAAGACCTCGAAGGTGACGTGGCAGACAGAAAGACGTTCCTTGCCTGGTTTGCATAGGCACCTTTTCTCCCCCCAACCCGGTAGTGGTGGCAAGTACACACAAAGTATGACGCCAATATGCGCCGCTTGATTACGTGAAGCGTGTGAGCTACTCTTCGCAAGTCATGCCATTCATCTTACAGTACCTTTCCCTTAAAATGGCCCTCCTATCCCAAACTTGGGCACGGGGCCCTCTTTCCTTTTAACACTTCCCTTTCCTCTGCGTAAATATGGATGCGAAGCAGTGTACATGCAGAAGCGCCGAGAACCATGGGCAAGGGCTCGTGCTCAGTGCTGAGGGGGAAGAGCGCCTCGGGAGTGACCCACAGGGGGAAAGAAGCCTGTTAACTTCGTATTCGCATCGTATCAGCCAGAGAGCGACATTCATCTCAGGCTTGCCGAGGCTGTACGAAGTGCAATGGTGATTGATAACCATCCACGGTTCGCAGAAGTCATGATTACCACACGCGAAGCCGTCGAAGACCGATCGTGGTTGGAGGTCCTTGTCCCGGGTTTAAGTCTTCACTTTCTTCTCTGAGCTTGTCTCTGATAACGATTAATCGCGCCATCGAGTTACAGGGAAGAGCAGTGTCCCTGGTATAATGTTCTGAATCGGTACTCAACTACGAGTACGTGGGTACACACATGCTCACAATACGACACAGTATGACAGGATACGGTACCACAACTTGTCACAACAAGCTAGATTGAATCATGCTTGGTAGGGAGAACCTCGGATCATGTTATTTCGTCCGATGTTCTTTTCGCCTATTCTCCCGACTTAGAGACGAACGCTTCTTCCTTTCCCCGCGCGGGCCTAGGAAGGAGCAAGATCAGGTCACGATTGCTGGTTCTCTTTTTGCGTCTTGATTGCATGGCTATACAGCGACAATAGCTCCCGAAGGATCATCTGGGATAACAGGTCTTGCGCGAGTCGTCTCAGATCTGTGTTAAGCCGCCCAAAGAGCGCAAGGACACACCTGGCGAAGGCGATAGATAAATCTAAATCACCCATAGAGATATCCATGGATACACGCAAGCAAGCATCACGACATTTCCTCTCTTTGTCCAGTGATCGTGGCCTGCACCGCGGGAGGCCGCGCAGCGTGGCGTCCCGCGGATGTGACGACCCTGCAGACGCTTTCCTGGATTCTGGCAAGGGCTGTCGCTGCTCCTCTCTCAGTGAGCCGAGGCTTTCCCACATATATGGATGGTCTGTCGGAGATCTGCGGCTGAAATGAAACAGCCGTATGAGGGTCGGCGTGAGATGCACACTTGCGGCATACATTATGCGTGTTCGATCGTAATCACAGAGTGCTAGGCCCTTGCAACTTGGCAACCTGGCGTTACGTGCATGCCACTCATTCCGGGTATGGTGAACTGTGTGTTCTGGTCAGGGATTTATTATCAGTAATGTAGTGTAGTGTATGTATAGGGACGGCAAAGGCCGGGATTGAGGGATTTCGGCATGTGCCAGTGTGAGAGTGCCCGTGTATGACTGTCCTAAGGTTGCTGCCTGTACCCATTATTGCCCTCTCCATATCCACACTTTTCTGGACCGCTTTCCTCTCACTTTTAATCGCCGTGTCCATCTCATTCTTCAAGAATCTCACAATGGTCCGTCTCATTTCATTGACAAGGGAAAAAAAACCCCGCTCATCTCCGCTATCTTTGGTAGTCTCGGAGCTCTAGAAAGGATAGCGACATTAGAGAGTTTGTTAAGCTCACTGGGGCTACGTATGTCACGCCTCTTCCTTTCGTCCCCTGTCCTACTTTTTTAATGAAAGAAAAACGAATTTACTTCTATCAGCGTGCGGGAGGCCAAGCGTTATCTTGATAGACATCGGCACCTAGACAGCGCTATGGAAGCTTACATGAACACTAGGGAAAACCAGCCGCCGATCGCTTCCTCCGGCCAACTTGAGAAAGTTTTCAATCAATATAAGGGTGTGCAAATATCGTACCCATTCTGCCCATCTCGAAATCGCCTTTGATCGCGTTGCCCTATTAGACCGAGGCGATGAGGATATCACCGTCGACGGTACTCTCAACTTTTGTAGTGATCTCGGCGTAGATCCAGAGGACGTCGTCCTCCTCGCGGTCGCTTACGAACTCCAGTCTCCACGCGTCGGTCGATGGAAGAAATCTAGCTGGGTGCTAGGATGGAGAGGTCTCGGGTAGGTACACACTCACTTACATCACAATCCCGTTTTTCCTCCTCCATCACTCCCTCTGTCTTTCTTCTAATCCAGGAACTGACCGCCCGGGGGTGGGGTGATACAGCGTTGATTCCTTCGAAGGCATGAAAGCCGCGATACCGCGCCTGCGCAAGAAGCTTGGTTCAGATCCGGACTACTTCCGCCGCGTGTACTTGTACACCTTTGAATTTGCGAGGGCCGAGGGCCAGCGGAGCGTCAGCGTGGACACCGCCCTCGCCTTTTGGAGTTTACTGCTCCCACATGGTCTCAAGGGCGGCGCGCTCCGCCCGCAGGACGGAAGCGGTGACGATCCTATGAAAGGGGACGATTGCTTGACGGAAGAGCACATGCAGCTTTGGTACGACTTTTTGAACGAGAAGAACATCAAGGGTGTCAGCAAGGATACATGGGCGATGGTGCGTTTACGTCTCTCATCCCCCCTCCCTCCCCCATTTCTCTCGTCTCACTCACTCTCCTGCGGTCGGGACTCGATTGGGGCCGTAGTTCCTTGATTTCCTTCGCACAATAGACACCGAATTCGAGGTGTACGATATGGAAGGTAAGTTTATTCCCCATATGTATGAGCGCTCCGCCTTTTTTTCTTATGACACGTCCATGTCACGCCCTGCAGGTGCATGGCCGGCTACGATAGACGATTTTGTAGAGTGGGCACGCAAGCGTCTAAAACCACAGGGCTCATAGGGGGACATCATATCTTGGAATTCTCTGTTTACGATCCCCGTCGCGTGTATAACCCCTTTGTGTTATAATCCGGAATCTGTCTCACACCTCTTGCTGTCGTTCTGTGTTCTTGTGAATCCGTTCTATCGCTCCCGTCATGCTTCACATGCCATGTCACACCCCGGATTGTACCTGAACCTGCTTCGGTACTTTTTTCTGAATCAGTTTCTGAGAACAACACTTTTTTGACATTTCATGCCAGATTGGTGATAGACTGGAGTTATGATCGCCATGATCGTCGTACTTGTTTTATCTTTTTATTACATGGAAAGTGCTAATTGGTCGCTTTTCACTCGCGCCAAGTACGTGTCTCCCCCGATACTGAAGGTAGAAACGGTGACTCTTTGAGCACCGAAAGGTGCGGTTGACCATTGGATACGGCGACGGCTGCCATAACGCTCGCCGCGTCACTAAATATATATCAAAATATATCTCGTCGTCAGATAAAAACCAGTTTCCAGCGACAATACGACGAGAAGAAGAACAAAAATGAGCGGGCAGAGGAGGCCCAGTCTACTTAAAAAAAAACCGCAGGTGTACCTTGAGCTGTTGGCACGTATTATACATTCGGTGCCGGAATCGGCCACCCAGAGCACATCGAGGTATGTATGGGAGAGCACTATGCCGAAGGATTGGGTGAGTGCGGTTTGGAGGGCGTGTCGGAGGAGTAGCGGGTCCGATGAAGGGGGAGAGATGGAGAAGCGGATATAGTGGTACGTTTGTGGGAGAGTGTGAGGGTACATGATCACGTGAGCGACGCGTGGGTTGAGTCGCGTCTTGTGGGTGGCCAACCTCGTGTTCAACTTTGCTCATAGAAATGACCGATGTTATAGAAATATCCGGTTCGGAGGAAGATGATGTCCGAACAATGCCTGTGTCAAGGTGACTGAATACACTCTCCCTTGCCTCTCCAAACTCATCACTCTGCGCCAGAACGAGACGAACATCGTCGCTCTCGACTATATCCTTTACCGTACCAAGTTCACATCTCATCGCACCTTATGACGGCGATAGTCAAGGAGTCGAGTCCGAGGTTGAGTTGTGCGCACTTTGTTTCTCTTGTCGATCCTGCCCACTCGTCCCGAAGCAAACTAATGCCTGAATTCTTTCATAGACGTCCGCACAGTCGCCGCCCTCGGCCTGGATTCGCACGTGCCCGCATGCACCGCGTAGTCCAGAGCAGCTCGAGCTCGGAAGAACTGCCACTCGAAAAGGCCAGCACGCGAATCAGACATGTAAATCCCGAGATTATCGAGTTATCGGATAGCGATGAGGAAGTCAAAGACATGCTGTTCGGCGGCGGACGCGAGCCTCTGCCGCCACCACCACTACCACAGCCCTTTGACGAACTGCATGACCAAACCGAAACTGACGATGACGGTCTCCTCACCCTGTAAGTTCCGGGAATCCATACCCAGCTACAGCCCCCTTGTACGCGAGCGACAGCTTCTGAAGCCCACGAAAATAATCCCTTGCAGAGATGAACCCAAAAGTGCGTCAAGACCGCTACCGCGTCGACGTGCGCAGACCCCAAGATCCGTCGCCAGTCCAGGTCGGCTTGGCCTTTCGCGAGAGAAAGATACCCACGGCCTCGTGGAAGCGTTCTCAACTCTCTCGTCCTTGACCACACTCACGGATTCAGACACGGGGAACAACAATGTGGTTGCCATTCCTGGCCCAGCACCCTCGACCGCGTCCCCCGCTCAACTTCTTCTTCGCCCTTCCTTGAACGTGCAGGCCGTTCTTACCCCGAGAACCCCGCGCAATGCTGCCAAGACAAAGTCCACGCCTGTAAAAACGCCGCGGGTGTCCAAGAAGGCGCTGGCACAGGCCGAGCAGGCCGAGCGCACTGCATATGCGCAGTCCCTGTTCGATGAACTCAACCGGGCTGTGTTTGCGAACGGTCTCCCGGCCGAGACGTCTTTGGTCTGGAGCAATCGTCTTCTGACCACCGCGGGGCGCGCACGATGGCATAGGTACCTGTCATGCTTTTTTATTTTTGTTTTCCGACTTGCCTCATGTAGGATGCTCATGTGTTGGGTTTGAGATCCAAGGAAGGAGTGCAAACGGCCTCAATCGAGCTGGCAACTAAGATCCTGGACTGCAAAGGCAAGTGACTGGCGCTGGGCCCGCGTGCAGCGAGCACCGCATTTATCTCGGTTGAATTGGTAACGGTCAGAACGCATCCGAAATACGCTGTCACATGAGATGTGTCACCTCGCTTGTTGGATCATCAATCAGGATCCGAAGGAGGGCCACGGGAAGGCCTGGAAATCGTGGTGGGTAGATCGCCCACCTTCCACGGAACTTGCACTGGCACGGGGATGATCTTCATGACCTGGTTTCATTTCAGGGCCGCGAAGGTGATGCGTAAGCGAGCGGACATTGACATTTCGGTACGCACTTGTCATCTGAAGCGTATTCACGCTGATATTGAGTTTTGATCCCGTGCTTTGCGGGGACACATAATCACTTGCAAGACCCGACATAATTATGAGATATCATATCCCTACGAATGGGGTGAGCCCGCGCGCCCTTTTGGCGCGTAAATCCTTTGAAGTTTCAATGTTATTCCGCTCTGACGGTCGTGCTAACCCGATATGTCCGCGCCAGAGTGTGAAAACTGCGCAAAGACGTGAGGGGTTTCCTTTTTCTCTCTCTCTCTTGACCCGATCGTTCGTCTCATACATATTTGTGTTTATATCATATCGCTATAGATATGGTCGCTTCAGCAGATCAATCCGTCCAGATGAAGTCGGTGCGTTTACGTTTACGGCACAAACGTGCCTAGCCTTCCCCGCGAATTGTCATGTCGATAACCGCCCCCTGCGCTTATGCTCATTTAGTTTGCGGCGCCTGCAAAATTGGCACCCTCCACCCGCTCTTCACGATTCGCTCGAAAAAGACGATCGTCAATAGTCGAATGGCCGCAACATCGCCGCGTGGTGCGTTTATCATTTTTTGTAACTCCGTTATATTGAGCGGTGGTTATGCTATACTGTAACTAGACTCACCACGGGCGGCGGTGCCAGCGGGTGTTGTTGTAACCGGAGTGAAGATGCCGGGATCTTTCGACCATGACGATGACGAGCTTGATGGACTGATCCAAGATATCCACAGACTCGGAGTTAGTTAAAGTAGTAGAGGAGACTTGCCTCCAACATCTGATGGGTTATGAGATCTTATGTTTTCTTTCTCTTTCGGCCTTGGGTGCCCATCCAGATAAGGGGGGAAAGGGGGAAATTGGATGTCGGACGGAACCACTCGCTTGGTAAAGCACGGAGAAATAATAAAAATAAATTTCGGGCTTACTGTACTGGGTTCTGCTGCCCGATGCGATGAACGTTCGAACAAGCCCGGTGACGCGCGTTTCGCTTCGAGGTCCCGGCTAATGCTGATGTACGTGTGCTAAAGGCCGCCCACACGCCAAACCAGCCCACTACAACCCCCTTTTTCCGGTGCTTCAAAAGTTCCTGGCGCAACACCACAGACGTCATTTGAATCTGCCCGCCTTGCCTTGAGCTTTTTTTTTTTAGTTGAAAGCTTGCTTCTGACTCGATAATCACGTGCATGCCAGTGGATCTGACTCAACAATCCAAAACTCATTTCACTTGGTCAGCTAGATCCTGAACCTGATTGGTTTTCAAAACTGAATGGGGAAGAGAAGATAATTGTAATTGTAAAATTCCACACAAGTGATTTGGGCCTGCAAAGCTCAACACAAAGTTCACTGAGGTGGAATCACGTTCGTCCCTTCAGGGCTGTTGTGGAAATTGAGGCCGCTCGGTTGACTTTGAGCGCGCTTGGTCCTTCTTTCTTTTTATTAGCTTATATATTTGGATTATTTGGATTTGGTGAATGAAAGGGGAGGAAAATTTTTTGTGATTTGATGATAAGTTAGTAGATATTTGTGTGATCTCGGAGATCTCGGAAATCTCATTCCGATGGATTTGTCAGCTTTGTTATCGCTCGCTCCGAGTCGGCGTGTTTAGTTTACTAGTACAATCGTACTAGTATAGAGTAGTACTCTAGTACAGTACCGTTTCCGTGACCGCAGGCGCAGAAACTTGCCTTTGCATGGTCGCTTCTCGGGGAGACAAATCATATCATATGAACAGGCTGTACATTCATTTGGTTGGAAGGGGGGAACACATCATGATGAAATTGACGGACTTTTGTGCAGTAGAAGGAAATTACACTTTCTCAGAATGGGAAGTGGGAACCACACCTCCCCCCCTTTCCTCCTCTGAATCAGTCAGTCAGCGCTAGTCAGCCACCGCCGCCGCCGCCCAACCTCACGACTTGTTTTCTCACAAGACAAGAGACCCATGATTGATCGTTCGGGGCCCTGGGAACTGAGCGAGTCCGCAAAAGTGAACACAGTTCTAGGAATTTGCTTTTTGCTTTTTACGACAATTTCAAAAGTTATATGAATCCCGTCCGTCCTCCGAATGTTCTCTCGCGGAACGTTTATGTCTTTCCTGTCAAAGTTGCGACGGACCGTGTCGCCGGCGTCCGAATCTAGATGCACCAAAGTTAGCGCGCCCGTGTTTCTCTTTAGTCGCCGTGTTATCTTTTTTTCTGACAAATTAGAACGTCATAGTATATGTGTTTTTTTTCACACAGTTCTTGAGGAAGGCTGCTGGACACGCCACAAATGCAACAACACTCGGACTTTTCATTTGATGCCAGTGAGTTCCCCCCAACACCCACCAAAAACGAAGAGGCTGACATGAGAAAAAAAAAAAAAAAGAAATACAGTCTTTTTCCCCGGATCCTCTCGTCACCTTATTGCTCCCGGACTCATTAAAAAAGGGGGGTGTCACGAATGACTTTTAATGAGTTTAGGTGAAGGTTTCTTGGCTTGGCATCCCGAAAAAGACGCAGCAGCAGTTGGGAACGCAGGAACTGGGGCGGTGGGCGGTAGCAATCCGTGCCGTAAGAATGAAGCGTGCATGAATTACGAGATATTTGCAAGGACCTGCTCTCCATGAGCGTATTGCGACCGTGTTCTGGGTGAATATGACGCACGCACGTGGAGAGGTGCAAGATCTTAGAATGAGACGAAATAGCTGAGGACGCCCTCAGAAAAGCAGGATACGTCGAACGCCGCATGCTCCCGTATGTTGACGTCACAGGTCCCGCCCTTCCAAGATAATAGGAAGAGGAGCCAAGGGAAAAGGAACGCTCGGACAAGTTAGTGGAGAGAGTGAATGCGCAGGAACATAGGAACAACTACAGGACAAAGATAAGGCAAAGGAGAAACTTACAGGAACCTTCAACCTGTAAAAACCCACGGCATTCTCGCACCTTGACGATCACAACACGGACCCTTCCAGCCCCACTTCCTATCTCCACATGATCCTGTCACAGCGCAAAGAATCCAAGTTGTTGGCTTCAATGTGGTCATTGGCAATATCGTTAGTCCCCCCATCCTCCGTGTTTACGCATTCCTTGTTTGCTTTGGAACCGCACGATGCCGGTGTAAATGTGCCCGAGGTTCTAAAAGGTGGGAAAATCAGGACACGCTTCAATACAGGGTTGCACACGAAAGGAGGATAGTGTATATCTCGTTAAAAACCCACATTCAAACGCTGACGGAATCCGAAACCGTCGGGCTAGGTCTCTGGGATCCCCTGCCAGTGAGTGGCTGTTCCAAGCCTGCCTGGAGGAAGGTAAGGTCCTGGATAAGTCCTAGAGTACTGCTGTGACAAGCACTTAGGCTTACAGCATTGATATGTATCAGAGCGATGAGCTGAGAACACTCACGTACGAATTAGTATTAGTCTTCCAATGTGCTGAAGTCCAATATCATGGCTGCGCCACCGCGTCGCGCGGCAAAACTTGATGGGAATATATAGCTAACCACGTAGTCGATTCCGGCGCAAAGCTTATGGTCCAGGAACCACAAAATTGCGCCGGCAGCATACTCCCAGTTTAGAGTTCTGAAGCTGGGGAGCTATCTGCTACCGTAGCTCAATATAGTACCGCGTTCACACTGGGAGGTCACGTTGCGAGACCGAATGCCAACTTCGCATTCTACATTTCACTACTAGGCGATCTCGAAGACAGGATTAGCATGAGCTCAGGCTTTCGAGAAAGAATTAGCCTCAGAGGAGTTGGCGCAGGGTTAGCATCCCTGTCCGATAGCACCGTACGGACCATACGGTAGCACAAGACAGACTACGATTGAGGACTGGCTGAAGCAAACAAGGTTCGGTATCACCAGCTTCAAAGTGCTTCATACTATGCCGTACTATGCGAATCCCCACGGATGTGGCAGAGCACCTGGTTGATCGACACGAACCCTACCAAGGAATAAGTTCACGAAAGAGAACGAGTCAAAAAGACAGGAGTCTGAGTTTCACTGGATGCTCCACACAGAGGGCTGATGTACCCACGAGTTCATAGCCATTGGCGCCTAGATACAAAGCAAAAACGATCGAAGGAACACGGAGCTGGCTGTAATGATGAACAGTCAGGATTTTCTACATTGGTCAGATCATAATTGCATTTGCATCTGGCGCAGATAACTTAAATTAAACGGGCGCTTATTCCCACCTAGGAATCGGTTTTCGGGCATTTCGGGCAAATTGACTAAGGTTGAATACGTTGAACTGCATGACGGCGCAATCAACTGGGAAGCAGACACTACGGCTGATGCATCAGAAGGAACCGGTCTCAGGATGTTGTAGTCGTGTGAAGATTTGGACTACACCGACAACCATTAGCGCTTGAAGAGCCTGAGGTAGTAGTCACTTGGATGAGAAAATGCTAGCGAGAGGCCGGAGGGCCAAACGTGGGCAACACCATGATACCACAGGAACGAACCTGCCAATGCTGAAGCCAGCAGTGGCACAGCCCGATAACCCGATAATCGTAAGTGGCATTCTGTACAATATCTGCTGTACTCACCAAGGAGTCAAATCCCCCATTCACTCAACTCATCCACACCACAACTCGCCCTTTCCACACATTCCCTCGTGTCTTTCTTAAATCCTGCGTACTCAGTACTACGTCACATCCGTGCCGAGTACTGGGAGGTGTATCCACGCTGGGACGTTATGGACCCCGGGGCAGGTCACGTTATTCCGGTAGCTGGCTTTTCTGTCACAAGTAATGCGCAGAGCGCAGACAGGCTCGGAGTCCCTTACCTATATACGTCACGGTATGCAGCATATGAGCCCCGAGGCCCCTATTCATGATCGTGTTTCCGGCTCCTGCTCCTAATGAGCGGAAGAAATTTTCACTAGTCTCTCAGCATTTATAAAGGGTCCTCTGCTATACTTTTCCCCCTCAGTTCCACTCTTATAGTGCGCACAGAGACTGAGGTGAGTTACTCATTAGTTTACCTGACTCACCTGATTTACTGGCCCTAGATGGCTATCTACCTTGGAAAGTGAATATCCCGTACTTATAGTACACACAAAGGCTGAGTCAGCGAGGAGTGCTTGGGCTTAGCGCGGATAAATTGCGGGCGCTCGAGGGCGCGTCATTTGCAAGGAGTAAACACCCTATAGGGTATCACTGTGTAAGGTAAGTTATCTACAGGATATATGTCCGACCTTTTGTTGTTGTATACACGCGCGCGGACGGAAAAGGTGAAAATGACATTCATGTTTGATGATACACAAGTATAATCAATAGGATCGCTATATATGTGCTACAGTGTCCGAAGCTAGACCAGATAGCACCGTCGGCACGTACCGGCGCACCAATCAGAAATCGATTGAGTCTGTTGAGTCTGAATGAGGTGCGGCAGGGTCATGCAATGTCTACAAACGCAGGATACTTCTGCTGAGCAAGAGAAGGGGAGGGGGGAGGAGAGCGAACGTGGGGGGAGACACTGACGTTTGATCCGCTTGCCTCCTTCACTCTCCGTGGTGAATGTGTGGACCTTGACAGGCGTCGCGGACCTATCCACGTCCACAAGCATGATGTCCGTGCTCGTGGAGGAGCGCATATGGTCCGGGATCGTCCCCGCAGGCGATTTGGTAGCTCCACTCCGAATGCCCGACCCATCACGAATCGAAATGCGATTGTTGAGGGAAACGAGCAGTGTATTGGAGTATCTGTCAAAAAGAAAAAGTCAAAAGTTAAGGTTCTCGGTCGAGCCGTGTGAGTGCGGCGTGCTTGGGGGGGACGGGGGAAGCTTGCGCGCATAAGGTTTTTGGAAGGAAGGACTCACAGTTTCCCGATTATGGCGGTGCTGAAGATGAAAGAAGCGCGAATTTTAGTTGATCAGAAATAGCCGAGTTTTTTACGTTGAAAAAGGATAGACACTGGACAGACTTACGGGCACACATACCAATTCTTGTCCTGTGTTCGGTTTGACATGTCAATCTCGGCGGTGCGGTGAATGACAGACAAGGATCACGTACGGGGAATACTATGACCATAAACAAACCTACGATGCTTACAGTGGCTGGATGAGCGTGAGAGGAGAATCATGCATCAATCAACTGAAGGAAATACACACTTGTTACCATATTGGTCTCAACGGTCAATCTCACGATGCTGACTGCTGCATGACTGCTAAAGCGGCCATCCCGGGCTCTGCGTGCCACCAGCTGTGGAATTACCAAACAGCCATCAGTTTCGAAATATCTCTTTTGGAGAAGCAGATGTGATGTGTTTACGTGGTAAAGCATGGCGAAGGCAATAAGTACGTCAGAAATGGTGTTCCCGAGGAGCCAGGTCTGGGCGGCATAGTAATTAACAGGAAGGCTTGCAGGTCGCAAATAGGCTGGGCATACCGTTGCAAGAATCTTGAGCGCTCTCCCACGGACAAATCTCCCATGTACATGCGTCTGTGGTAATTGAGCCTAGCCTCATGAAATTTGGAACTAAGATGGCTTACATAAGTACCCCCAATAAACGCTGCAGTTGCACCGACAAGAGAGCACTGTGTAGATGATAACATTGCTGCAAAAACAGGGGTCTTGGGGGAAAACTCACCAAGCAGATCAACAGGCTTAACCACCACGATTTCTTCCCCCCAAGCACCCATATACGATATGCGAAAAAGACTTGAATAGTTAAGGAAACCACGGATCCGATTATAGGCCCGTCAAAGGCGGACGCATATGGTGCAGCGACATGATTCATATTGCCGAAGCCAGAGACGAACCAGTAGTAGATATCCGCACCGCTAAGTGCCGTTTGCAGTGTTTCGATGAAAAATATGCCATATACTGCATCGAGTCTGTCAGAGAGAATTATGCTGAAGAATCGTAAAGAACATTGGTACCCAATAGCTTGAGCAGTCTCCTGTCTCCTGGGAAGTTATAGCCGTACACGTCTTTTACGAGCCACATGAGATGGGCATGTTGGTTAGGGTAATAAGAGTTGATAGTGCTCACAGAGTTGGACTCCCAAAGCGCCATACAAAGCCCAGTTCCAGACAGCACCTAAAAGCTAGGTCACGGTTCCAGACAAGAGTGAGGACCCGAAGGTGACAGAGGCCGTAGCCATGATACATACGAGGGGTGCGGCCCTAAATCGGATGAGCAAATGGACCTGTGTTTATGGCTAGCAGACGGTGATACTTACAACTCCGTTATGTTTGCAGGGATAGGGGGCCCGGGGAGAGACTCGGACGACATAGCCCAGTAGATTGTTAGCCACTGGCAGCAGATGAGACACCAGTGGTAGCAGAGCCGGGAGAGTAGAGACCTACGCGTTGATCAGGACAGGGCTGGCAGCAAGAGTTTATGAAGGGTCAAAGTGGTCTGGGTATAACGGACACCATGCTAGGACAAGAATAGAAGAGATTCAAGAGAACCATCCATAAAAGTGAGAGAAGCAGGATAACAGCCAACCCAAGTTACCCGGAAGCCCGAAGCTGGCTCACCCACAATTCCGTCTGGATTTGTAGTATTTACCAGTGCAATTCTGCGCATGGGCAGCTGGGCCGCGGATCAGACCGGGTGGTGCCCAACCAGAGGCTGAGTCTTTGTAAATAGTTACGCAGGAGACTTCAAGTTGAATAAAGTCCGAGGGCATTTAAACCCGTAACGTTTAGGGCTGTACGCCATACCGTATACAGCGTACGGCCGTAAGATGACGGCGCGAGTACGGTGATGGGTCTACCGTAACCGTAAACTGAAGGGTTAACCCTTCGACGGCACAGTACGGTGTACGGTACAGCCATAAACGGTCTTATATGGTGTACGGAATGACAAATTATTAATTATTACTAATATACATAATTCTGCGCGTGCAGCATGCTCCCCTGCCATGACTGAGATCAATTATCCCTATCAACAATGGCCACTCACGCCAGCCAAAGGCAGTGTTGGAGCACCATCAAGGTGCAGATGGTGTCCAGGTGGAGACTTGCACGTCAGATGAAGATGGTGTCATGGCCACCAGAGAAAATATGCCGACTGAAATAAAGGCGACGGTTACAATGAGGAAACTGAGGAAGGAGGCTCGGCCGTTACGTTGTGAGTTAGAGGAGAAGCTGCAACTGAATGCATCAGTAAAACGTGATTGCGCTTAATCGCACTTAATCATGCTTAAGTCGTCTCATTGACCGCTGTACCAGCACTGTCCCTCGGCTCACCATCACCTTGCAATGATCGTATAGCGTAAGCTCTGACCACATCTCAAATCAAAGGGTTTCTCTGTTACAGTAATTTGCACAACGTAGAGGTTTGTTTTACGCAAAGTCTGCATGAGGGGATGTCCTCATCCTTCTATTCGTTGCCAACCTTTCTTGATGAGCCCGTCCAATCTACCTGGATTCTCCAACCTTATCACAAGCTGTACTTGCCCGGCCCAGATTCCATGCACAAGATCAACTCGCGACATCATTATTTATCTTCTAGAAACTGCCAAGTTGTATGCGAGCACCACAGCATCCAGGACTATCACGCATCATAGTGAGTCAATGTCACGATCGCCGCCGGATAAATGACTGCGTGCGTCATTCTCTAGCAGATAAGAGATCCGCGGCTCTGACATACGGTGCTCAGGTGATACTGAATCCTGATATTGCGCGTGCGGCCTCTAACTGGAGTTCATCTCAAAACTCTATACGTGGGATTCGGGCGTCAGGGAGCATCGCATTTGACAGGATGTTACCGGGGACCCTGATTGAGCGCGAAATTATACATGTCGATAGAGTAGTCGTGATGTGCTCTTGCAGAAGAAGTACGAGAAACACCCGCCAGCTGCCCTTTTGGGAGAGGGGGTACTATGCAAAGGTTACTATGATCGGAAAGTGAAAGTGACAAAGAACTGATATTACAAACTCATACACAGACAATACACGCTTCAGTTATTTTACTACCTTGGCCATACAACTCCGGAGGTACCATCGAAGCAACGATTCAAAGAGGTTACACCCAGATACGATCTGACACAGCAGCTCGGCGATTGGTTGGCGCAGTAGCTATACGGCCAAACCTGGAACACCTCAAACATCATACGGGGCCGCATACGGTATCGGTTTGAAAACTACAGTACTTTCGGCAAGTGATGGATTGGTAGACGGTGAATTGCTCGGGTGGGCCATACAGTCGTTGTTTATGTCCATGACGCTGCAGTTTCTGTTCCTTGTGGTATCGATATGCACTTCGATGGGGGTAAGCATAACTACACCATTATCCGTTCGTGTATTCCTGAGAGCCTTGCGCGAGTTCAGGCTGGGTTATAATGTCAGGAGATCACATCATAAGTTCGAAGAAAGGAATAGGATGCACATAGCCATGAATGCGCAGAAATAGAGCCGCGTCACGACGAAGTAGAATGGTGAAAACACCCCTGAGTCTGGTTTATAGGCCATCTATGTTCGAGATATCAGCCTTCTACCCAAACTGATCACGCAATAAACGTACCAGAACCAGGCAAACTACAGTAGCCAGCCTAAGGAGAGCCAAGGCACGACTGTTAGGAAAGATCTGATGATATTGTCCTGCTGACCCACAGGTTCAATATGCCGCAGTTGATCATATAAAACGAGAGACGTTTCAGTACATTGTCCGTACTGGCTAAGGTGTCAACAATAGACGAGCGGTTCAAGTGGTAACGAGGTACCTCTGAACATGAGTGCGACGACTCAAGAGTGTGTAGACCATTCCGACGGTGATAAAGATGTCACAGAAAATTTTAAAAGAAAAATTTGGGATAGAACATTTCTGTTGTCGCTGTGAGTTGCACTTAGCCCGGACAAAACGGGAGGACGGCTTACCTGAAAGTGAGAGGGTGCTTGCGGTGCTTGTCCCCAACTGTGGGGAATAGTCAACCATATGCGCCAAATATCATGTAAACCATTACTGACAGTCCTGCAAAACAGACTAAAAACAAATAAAGTCACAATGGCAAGTGAGTCACAAACAATGAAGAGTGATTAGAACCTGACGTACCAACTGCGAT
>QFDX01002920.1:0-11337 GCA_003315875.1 Lactifluus piperatus | reverse complement strand
ATCACCACAAAGAAGGAGAAATACGTCGAAGTACATCCGGAACAGCGCAAGCTCGTATTCGTCCTCGGCGACGGCCCAGGGATGACCAGCCATCCCAGACTGTTGCTCCTGCAAGCGGACCAGCGGAAGAAGAAGGTAGGTGATCAGCAATTTTGAGTCGACCTAGCTGTCGACTGACTTGCTTGTGTAGAAGACACAGACGACGATATCCTCATGCCAGAAGGCCCCCCCCCAGGTGCGGCAAAGGAAGAAGAGGAAGAAGACACAGATGATGACATCCCCATGCCGGAAGGTCCCCCTCCTGGGAGCGCGCGTAAGCCGTACACTCGTTAAATGCTCAAACATTGACTGAGGACTACTTATCGTCGTCGTTTCCCGTCATCCCGCCACTCCATGGTTTCCCTCTAGGCACCACAGGCATACCACCACTGACCACTGGCTTCCCAACACTGCCCTTTACCCCGCCCCTTCCCGGCTTTCCCGTTCCGCCACCGTCGCCGCCACCAGGTTTCCCTCATCCTCCTCTACCGAGCCTCGTCTCTTCGCCTCCTACTGGCATCACGCCTCCGCCCCCCGAAGTCCCACCTGGGCCACCTCCACCCCCTGGCTTCGCTTCACCCCCAGGCGGGTACACTCCCGCATCTGCGGGCTCTTCAGCAGCCTCCCGCCGCCGCCTCCAGGCTTCTTCCTGCGCCGCGGTATCACACCAATCGCTCAGACCCCCCCGCGCATGCTACATTGCTACCTCTCCCTGCTGTTCCGGCGGCGACGACAGCAACTGTGTCTGCTGAGGCACAGCCGCGTGATTTTAAGAAAAGAAAGTACTGCATTCGCGCCGACTTCCCTCCAACGAAAGTGAAGGATGACTATGAAAAATTTGTCGAAAGGATGGGGGACATTTGGGGCCTCGCTCGCAGAAGTAAAACAATGTACCAGTAGTCCATTGCCTAATCTAAGTATACACACGCCTACTTTATAGCGCCAAACCTAGAGTGTTATGATCACACTCCTCACTCCTATATGGCTGGTCACAGTCAGCAATTTATAATTCACCCATACCCCTGACTCAAACATCACATCTTTCACTGCAACTGATAATCACACATCATGTCCCAAAGCCAGAACAACATTGCCCCTTCTCCCTCCAACTCTGCAGCAGTAAGTCATGCTCTATGGTTGCTGGAAAGTTACTTATACCCTGAGTAGTATGATAAGGAACTTTGGGACTTATATGAATCTGCCATGCCACGCCCCTTGTGTAACACACCCGATGCAAAAAAACAGGAAATTGTTGAGACATATCTTTCCATATCACAAGGAAGCCGTGAAAGAACAATTCAATACCTGGAGCATATCAAACATACTCGCACTTCTGATCCTGTTCAGATAGGCGTGCGTCTCTCAAGCAACTTGATTTGGCTAATTCTGACCATCTTTCTTGTTGTAGTTTCAATGGCCTAAAGATGACATTCAATGCAAGAGTGTTGAATTTGATAACATCAAAGTCTTTTATCATCCTACATACCCCAATCATGATGTTCGACATCTAGGGAATTCCTGGAGCTTTTACATTGCTCGCCCAGGTACTCCTCAAAGTCAATGCATTGACTGGGCTGGAAAAGGCATCCAAATTTATGTACGTGGTCTACGGGGTGAGTGGCTGAAATGTACGGTATTACTGGCTACAGCTGGTACCTGGTTTCGCGTCGTTTATCCTTTTGGGGATGAACAACGTACACATGAAATTATTTTCCCTCTCTCAGACCTTTCTGTACCCGCCACTCTTCTTGAGAAAATGTAACCCTTGCAATAAGATCAAAGAATGATTATGTTCCTTTGTTATTCATTATTGTTTGTGATCATTACTTGCAAGACTCAGAAGGTCAGGGACAAAACTAGTTTCACACTGCTTCCCACCAGTCGACTTCCCGATTCACCAGCTCATGATTACCTCAGACAACAAACCCAGTGTAACCCCAAGGTGAACCCACCCCCTGGCAACTACAGACTCGGCTTGGACTCTTTGTACCCGTGCCAAGTCCCTCCTCTATTGTGACCTTTATGATGGTCACCCGCCAAGCGTTCCACCGCACCACGCTTGCTTATGCGATTGTCAACGTGCAACGTACTTGCTCTCTACTAATAGTATTTCACATTTTCCCCTCCCCCGCGGAACTCTGGGGACCGTGCTCGTGCTGCATACATATCAGGGCCAATTCGACTTGATGTGCTAGTATGTTCTATGTGTGCCGTCCCTCGCCTCGCTGGCACCTGGAAGAGCTCTCAGAGCTCATGCGCGCTGTCCAGCGCGTCGGCGTGTCGTCGAAAGTGTATACAAAGCAGATGGGTTCACCATTGCTTGTCAGGTACAAAGCACATTCTATGCAACAACTCCCCCGCCCTTTCGCTGCTTGATGTTTCTCCTCTCCCTCCCCAAAAAAAAACAAACGGACTATGTATCCTGTTTGATGGTGATCGTCGATAGGATGGTCATGCGTCAGGGCAGACCGTGCCTCATGTTCATTTCCACATCCTTCCGCGACGCCTGCAAGGTAACAGGTTCGCCGGGTCCCGCAGCGATGACATTTACCCTGAGCTTGAAAAGCAGGAGGGCGCGCTCGTACAGGATCTTGCTTCGGCCTCTCAAGTTGGCTCCTCCGCATCCGCGGAGCCACTGCCCATGGATGCCGATGGGACGCGCGAGCCGAGAACGCCTGAGGACACGGAGGAGGCAAGGTGGTTGGCGGGTTTTTTCGACGTGGGTGAGTGAGGGCACGCGCGGCCCTGCACACGAATTGTGGCCTCTACATAGATGTGCAATTTGGGTACAGTACAAGTAGATACAAGGTGCCCGCGAGGAAATGACAAGTAAAAAATCGGGATACAGTAACGCCGGTCCTGAGTTCGTGTGTGTGCATGCGTGCAAATCGTCTCATCATGTGGTACAGGAGTCATCAGAAAGGATATTATGGTCGTGTCAAGGGCCCCGTTTCGTGTTGAACATCGAAATTCAAGGCAGAAACCGGGTTCTCGTGGCTTGCCTGGGGCAGGCGTAAATTCGAATGAGGTCTCAGGCTGGTGGATCCCACGTCCCAGGAATGAGCGCGATGGGTAGAATCCAAGTGGCAGTCAAGACGATCCCGTGGCCTATACAGAATCAGAACGAATCTTGATCCATAACCGTGTTGTATCTTCGTACCTTTATCGAAGGCCTTCATCGTACCCCAGCCCCACGCAACGAACCCCCCGATGTAACCGAGGTAGGGCACAAGTCGCTGAGCAATCAAAAGTCCAGGGCGGAATTGGGGGGGCACGACAGTGAGCGGCACATGGCCAAGTAGCCACTGTAGGGCGGTGGTCAGGATAGCAGCTCGCTTTGCTGCCTCGATGCGTTGGTTGTTCAACACGTCCAGTACGGGTGGAGGCAGATACCTTACATGATCGCAAGGTCAGCCCAACAATCCCAAATAGTGATAACGTAGACGCACAGACGATATCCCCACCACGTCGCTTGAAATGAAATCTTGTCTGGGCTCGGCACCCACCGAGTCGTTGTCTTCACAACTTTGTGACCTTCAGCCGTTTTGTTCTTCAGTAACTTTGTGCCCTCGGCAACTTTGTCCGAAACGAGCTTCCCACCCTCAATTACTTTCCCCTTCAATGTGTCAAACCATCCTGAAGCGCCTTGCTCTTTTTGAGTCCCGTGCAGACTGGTTTCATCAGCCTCCTCCTGTGAAGCAGGATCCACTGGAATGACTGGAGGAAGCGTAGCATAGGACGAGCGCGGTGTGAGCTGCTCCGCAGCTGCAATGAAAGAGAGTGGACGTGCAGGCTGTTCGAATTCGAGAGTCTCTCCATCATCAAATACGGACATGATGTCAGATGCTGCCAGCTCAACCTCGGAGTCCTCACTCGGCTCAAGCGGGCAGTACAGCATGATGCTGTTATCGTCACTGTGTTCCTCCGAGTCTTCCGGTTCCTCTTCGGACGCAAAGGATGGCGCAGAGCCGGCGTGCGCTTCCATTGCGCGAGTCGAGGGTCGCCGCAGGCGGTCGAGTATTGCAAAAACGGACTGCCTTCCCTTGTCAAGCGAGCCACTCATGATATTCGCATTACCGAGGAATGTAAAGAAGCGTGGATCAGCGATCGGAACTGGTGCGGGAGGCACGGAACCGCCTGGAGTAGCTGGACCAGCAGCTTCCGAACGTACGGCACCAGATGAGGTAGTAGCATCGGTTGCAGACGGTGTCGGGGGAACTGTGCGTGCATGGAGCATTGCTTGAATGTGTCGTGCGAGGGTGAGCGGTTCGGGCGCGATCTCAGCCTCGGGTTGGGTATCGAGCATCCCTGGACCTGGGAATGAAGCACCGCGTCGTTTCAGCGTAGGAAGCTGGTTGGTCCCAGGCGGCGACTGTGCGGCGGTGATGCCGACGGCGTTGGAAAAATCTACGCTAGTCTCGGTAGCACGGCGGCGCGATATGCCTGGTGAAGGTTGTGGACTAGCAGAATTAGCACGATTAGGTAACTGCATGGGGTTACGGGGGAGGGCATGCTGAGGGGGAATTGAGCGAGCCGCAGCAGCACTGACACCCGATCCTGAGCCTACTGGCGGTGGTACTGGGAAAGTAGTTGTTGAGTCAAACCAGGAAGCGGGGGGAAACTCGGTTGTCTTATGATTTTCCTTGTGATCCCTCTTCGGTTTACCCTTCCTTCCGAACATTACAAACTGCTCCAAGGCTTGAACTTTCGCTTGTGGCAGGGTGTCCTTGTCGACATTTCTGGGTGTGCTCTCGAGCTTGATTTCTGACCGAGCGCTCGCAGGACGACGGATACGGGTAGTTGTTGGGTCAATTCCTGACATGGTCATAAGAATGGTAAAGACGTTTGACAGTTCCGCTCAGAGTTCCGAGTGGAGGCAGCACAATGCTCTAAGCGCCATCTCCACGTGCTTTTGGCCATATTGGTGCTGACGGCTACAGTACTGTACTGGTACCAGGCAGGCTCGAGCTCGGGCAAGTGGAACTCTGGCCATTGCTTTAGTCGCGTGCATACTGGTACAGGCACACACAATCTGAGGGAGAACTGGTAAAGTATTAACGTATTAACATTATTACAGTAACGCCGGAGCTCGCTTGATTCACAGGCGCGGGCTTTGTTGTGCTGTCACCAAGACCACCGCCCTGATAACTGGAAGATCATTCTTTTTAGGATTCGGAGGTTTTACCCGAATGGATTCACGTATTCCCAGCCATCTGTCCCATAAGATGCCATGATGTTGAGCGCTTCGCCGAGGAGAAGTCCTTGCCCCCCATGCTCACAACTCTCAGGCTTCCCATTTGGGCTGCTATGCAGCCGAAGAGACGGGCACATCTTCGACCCTTACTCGTAGTTGTGCATCAAGTCGTTTCAAAGCAACAAATTGGCAGACGTCCCAGCCAGCGCTCGCTTACAGTTGGTTATCCCACATCAGGTATAGGTAAACGCCCAAGGACCTCAAGGCATTGACTTAACCGACGCCGATATATTGTAACGGCCTTCTCTTCACACAGCAGATTTCCCCCCTCAAATATCCATGGCAGACCCATCCGGCTCCGCGTTTACTCCGGCTCTCCCCCCTCCCCCTCCTAAGATGAAAGCCAGACCTCGCACACTCGTGTTATGTTTCGACGGCACTGGAGACGAATATGGGACTACCGTACGTGACTTACCTCCCACCCCTCTTTGGGAGTACAGCGATTATGCCGACAAATGCCCATATAGAACACCAATGTGGTTAAGCTGTATTCACTTTTGAAGAAAAATTGTGCGGATGACCAGCTGTGCTATTACCAAGTGTGTTCCCTATTTTCTTATCTCCAGTGTCCTTATATTCGCCTAGGCGGGCATAGGGACGTACTTCTCGCCCGGTGTTGTTTCGCCAATATTCCGATGCATTGCGCGAGTTCTTGATGAGGCTCTTGCTTGGTATCTTTATGACCATGTGATGGAGGGCTACCGGTTCCTCATGCAAAACTACAATGTTGGCGACAAAGTTTGCATATTTGGTATGTCCGGGGCACAGGGGAAAGACTCATACAGTGATGCTTATTACGGTTTCCAAGGCTTCTCCCGTGGCGCATATACTGCCCGAGCACTCGCGGGAATGTTGCACAAGGTATGATCTAATGACTTGTACTCCACTGTTCCAAATACCACGCAGAATGACTATGTATTCACACTAGGTCGGACTCCTCTCCAAAGATAACGCCGAGCAAGTCCCCTTTGCGTACAAGCTCTATCGGAATACTGGCAATGACTCCCTGGCCCAGGGATTCAAGATAACGTTCAGCCGCGATGTTCCCATCGATTTCGTTGGTGTCTGGTGGGTACATTGACAATTACTACCCCGCGGGCTTAAGCCATCCCCATATATTGTTTGGATAAACAATGGCATCTGAGATGGTTGATTTCCAGGGACACGGTGGCAAGTGTCGGAGTTATCGCGGGTCGGACTTTACCTTTCGTGGATGTAAATACCACAATCAGGGTCTTCAGACAAGCGCTGTCCCTGGACGAGGTGCGTACGAAGGCCTAGACTAGGGACCTATCGCGTTGGGCGCAATACGCCCTTACACAAGTCACGCGCTTTGTGGCTGGTCGCATGGCTGTCACCCCTTGAGTCGTGTACTCCGCTCAGCCGCTGACTGTCCACTTTGACAGCACCGCGTCAGGTTTCGACCAAACTTGTATCACCGTTCGGTTCCTGGTCAAACATCGCCAAAGGACGGAGAGGACCCCGCCCCAGACGCGGTACGGCCTGGGACAGATGAAGTCTTCAAGACAGATGCGAAGGAGGTGTGGTTCGCTGGGTGCCATTCCGGTGCGGGATTGAACTTTCACGCTTACTGATTGTAGGTTGACAATAAGCAGATGTTGGAGGAGGTGCAACACCGGACACCACAGAATATGCCCTTTCCAATATCCCGCTTCGCTGGATGATTGAGCAGATCGTAAGCGCAGACTGCCCTATTCTGTTTGACGAGGCTGCCTTTTCCCGGTGGAAAATATCCTACGCTATTGCCCAACCGAGCCTTTCATCCCCGTCCAAGGGACAAGGTCCTTCTACGAGCGAGGAAGGGGGTGGGGATAGCAATGGCGCAGATGGTGACCAGCAAGATGCCCAGGATGTGGTGCAATCGATGGACGACGAGCTGAAGAGGAAGCCCATGTGGTGGATCCTCGAACTTATTCCAATGACATACACCTTCCAGAACGCGCAAGACAAGTGGGTCACTCGTTGGAGGTAAATTTTACTTGCCCTAGCAAGAACGCTGAGCTTTGTTGACCATGGCTGATAGCATCAATCTCGGCCGCGGACGCTTGATCCCCTCGAACCCTTTGTTCCATGAAAGTGTCAAGCTACGAATCAATGATACCAAGCTCAAGTATAAGCCGAGAGGACGATACAGGAAGGGATCTGAGACTTACACGTCTTGAACCAATATACCACGATCTATGAAAGACGTGCCGTGGAAGTGACATTGATGTCGTTTTTGGATTTGGATTCTGAAACATGCCTTTGATTTTCATATGCTACATGTATCATGAACTTATCACGAGAATTATGATTAAGCCTTTTCATCCATGCTGGTCGTCATGACATGACCATTCGGAAAATATCTTTGGTGAAACGGTCTGACGTGTAGGTTATATTTAGGCTTATTATAAGATAAGAAATAAGAGCAAACGTTATGGGTTTTGAGGCTCAGATCACAAATCACCGATTTTTCGGCTTGTCACCCTCTGTAGAGACGGTATAATTATTCCACCTTGAAAGCATTCGATATTTGATATCATATAAGTGATAAATGATGTACATTTCGGTCTGACAAAGGTTCATATATAGAGCAAAAGGGCCCGGCCACAATATCACAACTCTAGGGTGAGTACCATCAAGGCAAGCTCTGTTCCGGCGACAACACACGCGACGAGAGCTACAATGTGTCCTGCAGTCACGAATGGTCGGCCGAACGATTGCTTGTGTTCCTGTCCGATAGAGGGTATCGCCAACATATCTTTTATATCGTGGGTGCCGTCCGTGTCTGCTAGGTTCTGTTGCGCGTGGCGTGCGCGGAGGAGTGCGCAGACACATAAGAGGAAGGCGAGGACTGCATATAATATCCCGACTAAATTATGGCCCAAATTATATACGATGAATATTGCGACGTGATCGGAGAGAGATACAAGGGGAAGATGAGACGTACTGCGATAGAAACGGCGGTCGAAGAGTCTGAGTACGGTCAGAGCATAACCCAAGTTTCCGAGGGCAGTTCGTAGATATGCCCCGTTGTAAGTGCGTTGGCTTGCGCGAAGTTCGACGAGTTGGTTGATATCTGAGCAAACAAAGGACTGCTCACGATGTCCTCTTTGAGGCTTGAGAGAGCAGCTGGGATGCGGAAAAAGATTTTGAACTCACTGGTACCTGCGATGCCTCAGCATGGCAACACTTTCATTTGTCGACGTTGAAGCTTGTCAACAAAGGCGGAGTCGCCCCAGGCCGGAGGTCCTGCAGCGGGCCGTGGCGATTTTCCTTCCAAAGTCGTCGTCTTCTGGCCTCGGACTCGCCTGAGAGCTCCCAAGATACTCGACACGTCTCCTGACTCCCAAAAGATCCTGGGATCACCTACTAGTCTGTGATGTTGTCTAGGTTTCGATGCGCCGGGGCAAGGTGTGTGTGTTACAACCCATTAAATAAGTTCGCAGCTCAGAACTCTTGCCGTAGGTCGACATACCGTTATATCACATCTCTACCGACACAATTGCAGTTGCAGGTAGGCCTGTTGTCCTCTCAGTGACCTTGCCTAGACCATGCTGAATGCGTGCCAGCGCGTTGGACTTCTCGCGTGTCCACCACGAGTTCAAACGTCACTCACGGCACGAAGCATATGGCTCTTCTCAAGAAATGCTGAGGCTACACCCCCCGTTACTGCGCCACTGCCGCCAACTGTTCCTTCCAACCCTCTCGATGTGCCAGAGACGGCATCCGAGACGTCATTCACATCTGCGATGCCTGCCGCGCCTGCTGTCCCCGCAGACGCTACCGCGGCGCAAGTTGCTGCTCCCTTTCCACAGTCCGATGTCCCCGACACACTAGCCACGCTTGCGCCCCTCCAGTACGGCGACTTCGCCGCGCTCGGGCTTGTTGGGTGGTCGCCTTCCGGCCTGTCCTCATGGATGCTCGAGCTCGTACACGTCTCCGCCGGCCTGCCCTGGTTCCACACCATCATCGCGGGAACGCTCCTCTCGCGTCTACTGCTCCTCCCCTTCTCCATCAAGCAGCTCCGCAATACTGCTGCCCTCGCACCGCATCAGCCGCGTCTGCTCGAACTCAAGGCGGAGCTCGACCGCGCGTACCATGCAGGCGACAAGCTCGCTGTGCAGCGCGTAGCGCTAAAGCAGCGCCGTGTGTATCAGGAATCGGGCGTGAGCATGCTGCCCATGTTGTTGATGCCATTCGTGCAGCTACCCATCACGCTTGGTATGTTCTTCGGCATCAAGCGCCTATGCACACTTCCCGTCGAGCAGCTTCATTGGAGCGGAGTTTCGTTCCTGCCTGATCTCACGATCCCGGACCCATACTATGTGTTACCAATTGCTTCTGCGGTGCTCATAAATCTGCAACTCTCTGTAAGCGCTTTTAGGGGCCATCTGAACGATCCTCATCCTCATCCTCCCCCTTCGTTTTCTCTGACACACCATTCCATCTATCCGTTTAATAGGTCAGCGCAAACGATATGACGGCAACGGCAGACCGCGTGACGACAGCTCATATGATCAATGGATTTCGCGTCGTCTCAGTCATCTCCATCCCGCTCATGGGACATTTCCCATCTGTACGTGTAACCCCCCACCCCACATGAGCCATTTCTAACCTGCGGCTTTAATCATTGTCCACTTACCTTGCAGGGCCTGAGCCTGTACGTCTTAACGGGCATCGTTGCGATGCTCGTGCAAACCATTATGTTACGGCGAGACGGTGTTCGACGGATGCTGCGCATCCCACTTCTGCCAAAGAACGTAGACGTGAAGCCCGTAACGTTCAAGGAATCTATCGACCATCTCAAAAAGTGGTTCCGCGAACAAAACAAAATCGCACTGGAGCGTGCCCAGAAAGGCAGGAAATGGTGAGATGACGTGAATTTATCATACAATATTATAGAGTATTTTGTTTATTCCTGCAAGTAACTTACAGTAATGACAATCGTTCACCACTCTTACAGTACTGGGGGTCCTCAAACGTGAAAGGTTGATCGGCTGAGCTTGACAAGTGGCTATATTACCGCTCCCGCGGTTGCTCGACTGTCGCATTGGAGTGGGGCCTAGATATGATCTTCCTGCGTATCCCATGCAGTCGAATGAGCGCAACTTTCTGGATGTGTACATCGCCTCCAGCATGTTCCAGCTAGGCAGACCACCGGACAGGATCCTTCATCCAAGACCATGTCCAACCGAGAGAATTCATCATCATTGGCTAATTGTAGGCCGGAGCCAAGACATGGACTAAGACGTGGACTCCACTGCACTGGTGGGAGTCGAGTCTACAGCGACTTGACTATAGGGGCTGTAACTACAATTTGGATGACACCATTGTAACAACCTGAGGTCACAGTCACCGTAGTCAGCAGCAGCAATTTCTAATATACTCCTAACTCAAACACCACATTGTTCACCACACACCACAACTGTGATAAGGACACATCATGTTCCAAAGTCAATTGTGGAGATGTTGTGCCCCTTTAGACAACTTTGTACCTGTAAGTCATGCTCTATGGTTGCTGGAAATGTTACTTACAGTATACCCCTGAGTAGTATGATAAGGAGCTTTGGGATTTGTATGTTTCTGCCATGCCGCCCAGCTGTGGCACACCCAATGAACAAGAATGGTATCTCCTTGAGGAGATTCTTATCATATCACAAGGTAGCCGTGAAAAAGCAAAGCAATACTTGAAGAATGTCAAACAAAGTCCCACTCCTGATGCTGTTCAGATAGCTGTATATCTCTCAAGTAGCTTTATTTGGCTGATTCTGACCACCCTTTCTTGGTGTAGTTTCGATGCCCTAGAGAAGACATTCAATGCAAGAGTGTTGAATTTGATAACATCAAAGTCTTTTATCATCCTGCATACCCTGATCAAGTTGATCGTTGGGAGAGTGGGGGGAGTGCCTGGTGCTTTTACATTGCTCACCCAGGTGCTCCTCCAAGTCAATGCATTGACTGGGCTGCAGAAGGCACATCAGTAAATTCACAAAATTCTTGTCAGCTTTTCACACTTTTTAAGCTTGTTTCACTTGTTGACA
>QFDX01002912.1:6098-18795 GCA_003315875.1 Lactifluus piperatus | reverse complement strand
TTCGCAGAGCGCAGAAGAAGATAATGTTACTGTGAAGCCTGATAACACACACGGCCCTAACTTTAGAGCCCCTGACAAGAGCGAAGACGTTTTTGGACCAATCGATTTTCTCCGCGCAGATCATAAAAAGGATGTCGGTGCTATCGGCGATGGAAGGAAGAAAAACAGTCCTGACGCAGTGAATAACGTGAATACTACTTTTTATCTTGTCGCATCTAAACATTGGCTTATGGAGTTGACGTCAGCACATCGAACAGCTTCTTCGTGCTCTGGACCTCAATTCACCTGTTCCTTTCGCGCATCCCGGCTTGCATGCTAATATGTCGCCCGATTTGTCGCCCATTTCTGCGACATCTTCACTGCTGACGCCTACCGACTCGCCTGCCCGGACTTCGTGTCTCAAAATTGATATGCCTTATGATTATCACCCTTCCATCCCTTCCCCTCAGGGCCTGCAGCTACAGACTGGTGCATATCGCCCTCAAGATATCCTCTCCACTCAACCATCTCGATTCCCACCTGCCCAGCTTTCCTACCCTTACCCACCGCAAGATGGAGTTACATTCTATGAGCCATTCTCTGACAGACCATCCTTTCCTTCTACATTCTCTCCTCCAGCTCCCAATCCGATGCATGTCAGCGATCGGCGCGCCCCCCCGGATCTATCTTGGTTCTCCGATAGGATACAGCCTTCGACTGATTGGCTACATCCAGACGATTGCGCCAGGGGCCGTAGCTCTGGGTTGGTTGCAGAAGAACCTAATGCTCCTTCTCAGAAGGCTGTCTCATCGTCACCTCAGGGCTCGCAAGGCATGCCACAAGGAAATGAGGTACGACTTCTCAACTCGTTATGCATAACGTCTTCTGACGGGCGGCTCAAGCCGATCAACTTTCTCTCGCTCCTGCACCCTTCCTCGTCTCCACCGTACTATCTCTTCGTCGCGCGTATTATTAAATCTTCGGACCAGCAAGCATCCATATTTCTTCAGCAGAAGCTCAAGATCGCCGATTCTAGTGAGCGTGCCAAGATTATCGATGCCATTTGCGCCAGGGGATTCGAGATGATGGCCCACCGGTAAATTCACCCCTCATATATAGAATTATGTGCCTAATCTAGGTGTTTCTATAGCTTCGGCAATTGGGCAGTCCAACGGTGCTTAGAGGCAGCTTCCAGCATCGACGAGAGGCGAAAAATTGTTCAGTGCATGAGGTGTGTTGATACCTGGACCTACTAACGTGCGGACACCACTGAATTGAATTCTTCCCCCATATTTCATTGGCAGAGGTCGCATCGTAGAACTTGCATGTAATTGCTATGGCTGTCATGTTCTCCAGAAGGCTTTGGATTGTGAGGAAGAAGTTCGCCTGCTCATCGTCTCCGAACTGCTGCTCGGTGATCCTGCACAAACCCTTGTAAACAAACACGCATCCCACGTCTGGAGCAAGGTAGTTGCGGCTGGATGTCTGACATTTGAGTGCATTAACGACTCAAGTAGATCATGGAGCTGACATGGACGCCTCCCGCCCCGCCAATCTTTACATAGTCTGTCTCGCCCTGCTTCCTCACCTACGCTGGCTGACACACTCTTCATTCAGTGTCAATAAATCTCTGAAGGGAAAATGGGCCTCCCTTGCTTGTCACGAGACTGGATCACTTGTGGTGCAGGTGGGATCAAGTGTATTCGTGTAATCTTTGGGGACCTAATTCCGAAGCTAGCATGCTTTCGAAAATTTAGAAGAATCTGCCAAAGACGGAATCGTAGAGGAACTACTCAACCAAGGCCCTGCCGTCTTCGGTGAGGTAGCCAAGAATCAGTGGGGTTCTTACTGCGTCCAGCATAGTATGCGTGCTCAGGTGCTATCCCTGGATGGACACTGATCAATTGTGCACCCCATCAGTCCTTGAGCATGGCTCAGCTAAACATCGCCAAATGGCATTGGACCATCTTATCGCCGGGCTTCTCGAGTTTGCTACGAATGAACAGGGCTCAAAGTCCATCACCAAGGCGCTAAAAGAGGGCGGCAAAGACACGCTTGACAGATTCGTGAAACGCATGGCTGAATCCACCAAAGGGTACGATGGTACCTCCACTGTCCTTCACACGTGCGACTTACAAAGTCACAGGGGCCGCCGGGCCATCATTGTTGATTTAGCTTTGTCCGTCACTGGGAGCCAGCTAATCGCGTCGGTCCTCCCCAATGTATGACTAATCCTTCGCGCGTAGTCTGGAGTCAACATTGATTGAACGTCCTGCAGGTTGACAAGGACCAGCGTACGCTCTTATATGAGTCGATCCGTGGGCATATTGTTACTCTTCGTGGTTGCAAAACGGGATCAAAGGTCATTTGGTTATTGTGAGTGGTGCGAGCTTTCTTGGGAGCCGTATTTGTTTGCTTAGGCCCGAAATTCTCAAAAATTTCAGTGATAGAATGGTGATCCCCCAATTCATTGAACATGGCCACGCTTCTGACTACGATCTCGTCATATAGCGTGCCTACTATGGCTATTGAAAAGGACGATTAACAGGAATCTGACCAACGGAATTCGTGATATTCCTTCACTTTATCTCTCGCCCGTTTTTCACAATCTGAGTCTGCAATATTTCAACAAGGCAAAACAAACCGGTACCGACCGCCGACGACGCAAAATTCGGAATGTATCAAGCCCAAGAATATCTTCTGTTGTTAGATTCACATACGCCCATAATCTGTCTGAGCATCATTCCACAATTCAAAACCCATCGCATATCATCTCGTACAAGCAGTAATCCTGCTACTATCTGCATCATTTCTCGTTTACGCCTAGCGCATTTTCCTAGAGCTTCGACATTGAAATTACCCGTTGCGTCTGGCTCCACGTTCGCATTCTCTCTGCTGCTCTTCGGTTCCGCGTAGCCTGCACGCACGTATTGTTGATGAACAATGTGACTTATCATAATGTTATCAAAATTTAAGTATTTATGAGCCACATTTTCTACCGGATAAGTTAGGCGGAGCTAGTTGCGGAATATAAAATCCAAAATGAGGTACACTGTAGTATTGGAACTGGCAACTGCGGTCACATCACGTCAATGAAGGTGTTCACATTCCTATTGTTGCTCTACATTCCCGCTACCCTTGCAGCGCCAGCTACCGATGACCAAATCATTTTTGGTGAAACCGCTGCACTAGTTGATGCCTTACATGAAGGTTACCGTTACCTTGAGGAGAATGGTGCTGGTACCGTCGCACACAAGGTTGAGAACGTTTCACACGAAGACAAGACGGAGACTTGGGTTGAGAGAGGCAAGGAGTTCCTGAAGCAGAATGGGCTCGTGTGTACGTCTTCGCCTCAGCTCATATTCGCTGCCCGCTCAATTGCGCATTCTCCTTTGACATGAAGACGAATTGGTCAAGAACTCCGCATTGCCTGACCATCAGCTCAGGACAATCGAGCCCTCGCTTTGCGACCCATCTGTCAAGCAGTATTCTGGCTATCTCGACATCACTGACGGAAAACACTTGTTCTTCTGGTTGGTCATGATCTCGTTAGCGTCCTGTTCCTGGATTCCTCTTATTTTGATGTTAGGTTTTTCGAGTCGAGGCACGATCCAACCAAAGACCCCCTCGTTCTTTGGCTCAATGGTGGCCCCGGTTGCAGCTCTTCTACTGGTCTACTGTTTGAACTTGGTCCATGCCGTGTCATCGATGAAGGAAGGAACACAACACTCAATCCTTACTCTTGGAATGAACGCGCCAACATCATTTTCCTTGACCAGCCTGTTGGTGTTGGCTACTCATATTCCTCTGATGGTTCAACTGTGAATACGAGCCCGGTTGCTGGGCTGGATGTTTACGCGTTCCTTGAGCTATTCATCACCCGCTTCCCAAAGTATGCCAATCTCCCATTCCATCTTGCAGCAGAAAGCTATGGTGGTGTGTATGCACCAAACATCGCATCCGTTATCTACAAGAAGAACAAAGAGCTCGCTTTGGCGCCTACGCCGAAGTTGCTTAAGATCAACCTTGCATCCGTCATCCTTGCGAATGGCCTTACGGATCCGTACTTACAGATGGCCTCTGTTCCTGATTACGCTTGCGATGGACCATACCCAATCTACGATGACCCTGAGGGCCCAGAATGCATGGCTCTACGCTCAAAAGTTCCCACGTGCCAACGCCTCATCAAGTCGTGCTATGACTTTGGATCACGCTTAACCTGCGTGCCCGCGGCGCTGTATTGTTGGGGTCAACTCTTCGCTCCCCTCCAGAGTAAGTCATTCATTTCATTGGCAAGCCCGAGACTTGATATCGTACTTCAGAGACTGGCCTGAACTTATATGATGTGCGCCGTAAGTGCGACCAATCCAAGGATGGGCCACTTTGCTACAAGGAGATTGGTTGGATTGAGACATGGATGAATGACGGAAAGAACAAAGCTGCGCTTGGCGTGGACCCATCTAGAGCATTTGAGTGTTGCAGTTCGAAGGTTAATCAAGCCTTCATGCTCCAGGGTGACGGCATGCACAACAGTGCTCTGCTTCTTCCTGAGCTAATTGACGATGGGATTCATCTCCTTGTATATGCTGGTAATGCCGGTGGGTAGTTTTTCGTAATGCAGCAACATCACCTACTAAATTGTTTCGACTTCCGGTTTTACAGATATGGTGTGTAACTATATGGTGCGTTCAATCAGGGCCGTGTATGCTTGCATACCATGACTAGCTTGTTTCCTTTAGGGAAATGAAGCATGGGTTGAGAACCTCGAAAACAAATTCCACAAGGAATTCAAAGCAGCACCGTCTGTTCAGTGGGTCATCGAGCGCTCCGGTCGTGTTGCTGGCGAAGTCCGCTCAGCTGGCGGAGGTAATCTTACCTTCGTGAACATATACGAAGCCGGGTTTGTCCTTCTCATAGTAAGCGCAAGTTTTCTCTCTACTGACTACTTTACTGCCTATAGACATATGGTACCTTACGACCAGCCTGAGGCATCGTTGGTGAGTTGTTGGATCACCTCCAAGATGGTTATTTACTCATCTTTCAATATAGGATTTGTTCGTGAATTGGATATCAAACGGAAGCGGGCGTTCCCGTGGCCGAAAAGTTATATCGCAGAACAGCTCCTAATCAGACTCGGAACGTATTCAGTACTTTGCCATCCGTGGCTACTTTTGTAACCGTAATTGAACAATTCTGTGCTCCGTTCCTTGGCTCTGCCGCGCGAGCGCTTAACGAAAACCTGAAGCCGGGGACGTCCTCAGGGTGATAGTAAACTATATCGTAGACAAATTACGCGCTCTAAATTATTGCGCGGCTGCCTCTGATTAAAAATCTTTTCTGACTCATTGAAGGACTCACTTCCGATAATTAAAGCCTTCTTGTCCCGCGTAAACCCCGTTCTGCGGATCCGCGACGTCCTCCGCGGCATACACGCGCCCGGGGCACCCCAAAAATAATATACATTTATCACAGCCTCCCCGTTTTGGACACCCGTCGCTGACCAAGCGCTTACCTGTGTTGCCAAATCAACGAGCTACTGTATCCACCGGTGCCTAATTGCGACACGCTGCCTCGGGCCTCAGTTAGACGGTCCAATAGCCACGCTCTGTTACAAGCAGACCGAAAGCAACAGACGTAATGATACTCTGCATTGTGCACCCTGATGTCGTATCCACCTGTGACAGGTTGTTCTGGACCTCCTAGAGTTTAAGGTACAGCAACCCTCATGTTTGCGGCTGCAATAATCTAATTGACGTCTCAATACCGTCATTGATGATACCTAGGGGTTGAATACGTTGAACGTTAGACATTGAACGCCGAACATCGAATCATGGACATGACCAGTCCGCAATAACACCATCCGTCCATTATACCTCTATTATTCTTATCGAGGTGAAAAAGATGCACCCATTGCCATAATGCCAAGCTGAGATAGATAACGACACCGTGACTGGACTCACCATTTAAGCCCCGCTTTGTTCAAAGTTTCGGCTGGGGCAATGGGGCGACGTACTTTATCGATATGACAACAAACGGAGGTTAGGCACTACTAGGTTCGAGGGTATTTACCACATCATTACCTTGCTACGTCTGGCGAGTAGACGAACTTTCAACTGCAGCCTATTTTTGCTTGACCGCCGATAAACGTTTCTCCATTGCGGGCTAGGACATACTCGCTTGACGAAAAGGCCTACTGTATGCGACGCTACGACTGAGGACAGATAGTTCGACGCTCATATCCGGTGGTTTAAATTCTATTGCATTACACACCACCACTTCCTTTTGTCTTTTCTTTCTAGATGCCTGTTACGGGTATACATGTATACCCGAGCGGGGGTGCGTGTCTTGCGAAAGTTAACATGGAAAAATCAAAAGTTGATCCTCTCATCCCTAACCTTAATATTTGTGATGCCTCGTCCCAGCCAAACCACTGGCAGGTCATTTCACTGAATTTAAATGTTCCTCTGTAAAGCGATCCTTTCGATTCAGACGCCACACGACATGTCCCTAGCTTCGTTTTGTGAAGCGATAAGCAGCAAAATGGTTTTCCCACCTGTACCGGTAGCAGTTGGGTCTCAGGTTTGGGCAGAGTCCAACGAAGGGCCATGTAATCGGGTGGTCTTATAATGCCATTATAATTTATATTATAACCATTAAGTCAATTATGAGTGGTTATAATTTAATAGGGTGTTTATAACTCACATTACAATCGAAAAGCTCCATTTTAATCTCACAGTCGACGATATCATTATAATGTAAGTGACGACATTTGCGACACTGCGAACACGTGGAAAAGGATCCATTGGAAAGATGTCCTCGAACCTGATTCAGCCTTGAGATTGATGAAGGGATATCTCCAAGTCAGCAACCAGAAACATGTAATTTTGGACCACCGGGCCTTGCAAGCCCGCGGGCCGGAGTTGCCGAATCAAAGACCGCTTCTCAGCTCTCTCCTCCAGCTATCATGTCTCTTCTATTGGAAACTTCCCTTGGGGACATAGTCATTGATCTCGAGGTTGAAGCATGTCCGAAGACTTGCGAAAACTTTCTCAAACTGTGCAAGGTATACTACTATAACCTTAATGCGTTCTTCAATGGTTCGTTTGTCCCACATGCTCTCATCATGTCTTACCCTCGTTTCGTTAGTCTCAAAGGACTTTCTCGCCCAAACCGGTGACCCAACCGCAACCGGTACGGGTGGTGAATCTATCTGGTCCCTTATAGCCTCGCAAAATGGGGCAGGGAATGTGCCACGCTATTTTACTCCGGAAATGGTGCCTCGTCTGAAGCACATAGAAAAGGGTACTGTTTCTATGGCCGTTGCACCCTCAATAGAAGGCCAACCATCCGGTGGTTGTGGAAGCCAGTTCTTCGTCACACTTGCGGACGGCATCGAATACCTCGACGGGAAGCATGCCGTGTTTGGGCACGTTGTAGAGGGTCTTGATACCTTGGACAAGATAAATGAGGTATTTGTCGACAAAGACGGGAGGCCGTTCAAAGATATCCGGATACGACATGTTGTTGTACTTGGTGCGTAATAACTTGTGGTTTTATGTGATCTTAATGACAAGTGTTGTAGAGGATCCCTTTCCCGACCCGGCAGGTCTGATTGTTCCAGATTCGGAACCCACACGCCCTCAAGACAATTCAACACGTATTGCTGAAGACGAAGACCCTCTTGAAGAACTACCGGAAGAGGAAGCCGAGAAGCAGCGTCGCAAACAGGCTGCTGCCGCCTCAGCCCTGACGCTTGAGATGGTCGGTGATCTGCCCTTCGCCCATGTGCGACCTCCGGAAAATGTCCTTTTCGTCTGCAAGCTCAACCCAGTAACGCGCGATGAAGATCTTGAGCTTATTTTCTCTCGCTTTGGTCATATCATGAGTTGCCAGGTTATTAGGGATAAAAAGACCGGCGATTCCCTACAGTACGCATTCATAGAGTTTGACAAGCGTGAGGACGCCGAACAGGTACGTGATTCGAGCCAGACACTTCTGAAATTCTGTGGCTAAATACATATCCAACCAGGCTTACTTCAAAATGCAAAACGTTCTCGTCGATGATCGTCGTATATGGGTTGATTTGTATGCAGATCAACTATCAGATGGACATGTGATGAACTGATCTTAACTTGTGACAGCTCACAATCTGTGGCGCGTCTCAATAAAACTTGGAGCAACGATCCCGTCAGAGATGGTCAAGGGAGCCACCGTGGAAAACCCCGGGGTGGCGGTGGCTTCGGTGGTCGTGACGAACTTGAAGCCACAAGAAAGTACCGGGATGGTACGCATGATAGGGGCCCATCGTATGGGATGGTTTTCGATCTCCGGGATGAAGACAATTCATACCGAAAGCGTGACCATGATAGCCGGGGTTTACGCAGACGCTCAAGGTCAAGGTCAAGATCACCGCATGAGCGGCGAGAACGGAAGCGAAGCCGCAGTAGAGAAAACAATTTTGGCCAGAAGGCACGGGATAGGGATCGCGACTACGACCGTGACCGGGATCGCGACAGACGGCGATGACTAGCTGTGAAATCCGATACGGATACCCTGAAAATGCCGTTGGGCTTATTCACTTTTCGATACCTGGTTGTGCACGATGCACGATCAGTCGACTTTAGAGTCCACAAGTGTATTCTTTTCGTTGGGTCCTTTGTCTTTCAAACCATGTTTTCCTTACCCCAACCCAAATGCACTATCGATGAGCCCTTATCTATTCTGAACCCCCGCAGAATCCTCTGCGATTCTTGATCCACTTCTACGCCTTTAGCCTGCGCCGGATCCAGAGGTGCCAACCGTCGATGCACTGGTGTCCATAATGTGCACCGCAATGAAATATGGCATGGCTGCCGTTACGGGCAGCCTCCGCAAGCTCCACAGCATTCCTTGAGACAGCTCCCGTACGCGTATTCGCCATTGCTTCGCGGTTCGATCTGGGAGATGAGGTGAAGTCGCGTACTCGGTGTGCCGCTCTGCTCTGTACATGCGACGACTTGCAGCACATTTCCGCTTATGCACGCCATCAACGTGAGGAAGCTGCGCGACAGCGCTGGGCGCACCCAGGGATGTGCGATGGATACAATGTAGCGGGGTCGCGACATGACACAGTCACACCGCCAAAGTCGGGGGCCGGATTCGTGCTGCGCGTCGAAGAAGAGCTACAGAGTCGACTGAGGACGGACGTCATTTTCTCGCTCAATTTCCTAATCTCTTCTACACACTTGCCCGATTGTCCACGGTGCTCTGGCAGTATATTTGAAAACTCTGAACAGGTTGGTCGTGTTATCTATCTTCCCCCCGCGTGGACATTTCCCCCCCCCCCCCTTTAAGAACTCTTCGACAAACGGACGATGTATGCAATATCCGCTTTTGTACTGCACCATACTGGTATGGCATATTTACGTGTCAGTTGTTTCCAGACAGTCTAACCACCGTCTCCAAGTGATGCTTCCAGAGAGGTTTTTCCCGCAACCAACTGTCGTTCCTACGAGGGGCTCACTATGAGACGAGATCGCGATGGATTATTATTACACTGTATTTTAGGCCTTTTTCATGTGCCTCCCGATCGATTGCTCCCCTCCATCCAGATTTACGTGTATAGAGAATATGAATTTGTCAACCTCACCATGGCGTCTGATTGTGCCGCTATGTGCGCGCCTAGCTTTCGGTCCCTCTACGCGTAAATCATATGTATGTTGTAACAAATGTCAAACTTCTGATCCAGGTAACTACTGTAACAAACTACGTCACGCCTCTGGTAATGTGTACTAAATTACAACGAAAAGTGCACAGGCGCTGCAGGTAGCAACTTTTTGGCGGCGGTACGCGCAAGTGGGGCGAACGATAAAGGCAGGTGTTTCACCACTTGGTTTCGTGTGCGTAGCCACGCAAATGACTTTTAGTAGCGAGCGGGACCGGACCGACTCCTGCATTGTGGAAGTATGTTCACCGGGAAAAAAGTGTTTCTCTTATTTCATACGGCTGTAGAGCAAACCGCTGCGCTGTATCAGGAGACCTTAACTGCTGGTACGCCTATGAGCGCCATGAGTGAGTGCTATCCGCTCTCGAATGCCAAGTATTTTCACGAATCAGGAATAATTGAACTTTGATAGTATTCTTCAAAAACGGAAATACGCTCATCGATGTTACGGATCCTGTTTCCATACTTCTTCCAAGGCCCGAAACTAGGGCTATACCCTCGAACCACCGGCCCTGGGACCATCCCCGTACTTGCCCGTCTCTTAAACAAGCTGGTGCACGCGCTGAACCTTCCGCATTCTTGGCATATTTAAAACGCCTCGTGTAGAGCGCGCCATATCCTCGCTCAAGGATTGTGTTCGTCCCCGTTTTATGCGCGCAGTTAGCCCTGCCGCACTGGCGAAATCCTCGAGGAAACAACATGGAGCGGTTTGGGGTTGTGGATGGAAACCTTCTTGTCTTGCTTCGAAGCAATGGAAGCAAACCGCTTTCAGCGGTGGTAGTACAGGGATCTACGCGTGTCTCTGAAACCGGGCAATGCCACGAAAACTAGGAACGCTCGGGAACTATTTGCAAAAAAAACTGGAAGAGGATGTTCTTGGCGGTCGAGACCACTTTGAGAATCCACAACTTCCCCTTCGCCTCGGCGCGCCTTTGCAACTGAACGAATCATTTGAAGCGGATTGAGACCGAGACGCCTCCCCGGCTCTCCGCCGATGCTGCGACGGACCTTGCCAGCGACGGTTGACGGGACGAGGGTGCGGGCCATCAACGCAATCAATTCCACTTTAGCGCACACCGAAGCGGCAAACAAAGCCATCCCTTGGATCCAGGGCTACAGTACAGTACTGTACATTTCTGGCGGCGTCTGGTGGTGTTAGAGTTCTCGGGTTTCGTAACGCCACACGCGGCAGAGATGGCGACACGGTTAGTCAAGTCCGTTAGCGTGAGCCGAGATAAACGCCCAACCTTTCCTCGATGGAGGCCGCAGGGGCAACAAGTCCATGCTTCGGGTAAGCGCCGAAGAGGAGCTAGACGTGATACGGAAGTATCTCTGCTAAAGGACACGTTCCGAACTAACGGACGGAGCGGGTCAACTCGAAAAGCCAGGGGCCGGCGTCAACAGACTCGGAAGCAAGGACTGTACGATTCGCTTATCAGTCGCCTTTTAATTCCTAAAATCACAGTTCGCCATGCGTGTTTTATGCGTTCCCAGTTTTGGACGCCTAACCGGCGTTCCGCACTAATTTCCTCTTTGCTCGTTCCGGTGGGCCAGCTTCACAGGACAGGCCAACCGGCCTAGACTCTGTCGTGTACCAAGACAAGAGATTCCACTGGCAGCTCGCCTGAGTCTCGATTATTATTGTAAAGGCGAGTTAATCAGCACATGAAGTTTTGAACAAGTTCCTCGTCTGTCCAGATCTTGTCTGCGTTCGCCCCCTCTGCAAGTCGTGCAACGCCAGTCAACACTACCGCACGTGTCGCTTCCGCCCCTGCATTCCATCCAGTCCTCGGCGTCCAAACCGCAAGGTGTACACCAAAGTGTCCCAACGCTACCCTCCGTGTTTCGTCCGCCTCGGACCCGACGTCACCTGCAAAGTACGCCCGCACAAAGTTCTTCAAAACCTCGCCCGCCGCCTCCGCACGTTCAGGCCGCAATCGACGCAGAGTCGCGAGTTCCGCGCAAAACTGGCCCACATCAAGTCCCGCCAAGCCCGTCTTTGCAAGTTCCCAATCGACGACCATCACCCGATCGTCCTCGTCCTCATCCCCGCTCTCTGAATCCACCTCCCGCACCTCCACGAGTACGTTCCCAGGCCAAAAATCACCCATCACGAACGTGCCCTCGCGCGGCTCGCGGATCTGAGCCACGCGCAGCTCGGCCAATGCTTCGACCACGCGCAGCGTCTCCTCCGATATGCCGAGCGGCTCGTCGCCCAGTACGGAGAGCACTACCGATTGATCTCTCATAACCTGGCCAGATTCGATGCTGGCTGCTGCACCTCCGGGCGCGCGCAGCGTAGCGCCAAGTCGACCATATGTGGCGAAACCGGAGATCTCCCTCGCGTTAGTGTGATTGCTAAATGCGTGGGACAGCGTAGCGTCCGTGCGACCACGAGCATGCAGCGCGCGCAGGAACGAGCCTAGTTCTGTACCGAGTGCCGCAGCACGCCGCGGGGTGATGCGTCCTGCGAGGAGCGCAGCTTTGAGCGGTAAGGCGTTCGGACCGGCATCGTCCATGATGATTACGTGTGCAGTGGTATCAAAGTGGTGTACGACGGGAACGGTGACGCGCGCATCGGAACGTAGAGTTGCACGCACGCGACGTAGAGCATCCACTTCGAAATTCTATTGAGATCAAGGGAGGTTGTTAGCTCATGTGAGGTCGGATCGGATCAATTGATTTTTTTTTCCAATTATTATGTCATTTTTTTTTCTTTTATACTACAGTACGTACCTGTCGCGAAACTGGGAATGGAAAACCGGGTGCACTTGCAACATAAGGCTGGGCGTGCTTGAGTATGAGTGTTTGGTGCCCGTCAAAGGGAGCGTTGAGACGTAGTCGAAAGATGAAGTTTGCAGTTCCGCCGGAAAGTGACTCGGCCTGTGGCGTCGCAAAGGGGGTTGAAGCAAGGTACGCAAGTACACCTTCGGGGGTAGTCAAATCTAACTCTGCAGCTTTGTTGGGTTGAGACATTGCCGCTGCTTTGATCAGTCTTAGGGGGGGGGGGGGGGG
>QFDX01002910.1:0-13883 GCA_003315875.1 Lactifluus piperatus | reverse complement strand
TTATCCTCAGTTCACTCTGAAGGCACGCACACTGAGGGAAAGTGTGCAGCGTCCACAATTAAGCAGCGGTGCTTAATTGATCGCTTGATGTATGTTATCTACGCACCTGATGTAGCCGAGCCGCATAGCTTGTCGCGTAACTGACATGGTACGCAGATGTCGCTTGAGCCGGACCGCCTGTACCGCTGACGCGGCTCATGCTAATGGCGATGATCTCTTGCGATCTCATCGCTCACTCTTGTGATAAGACATTTGATTTGAGATCTTTATTGTTTTCATGCACCCTTGATACAGGTATGCATGAATCGGACTGATCTGTGTGGTGTAGCCACCACGCGCCCTACTTTCTTTTGGGCTTTGCCTGGCTATGTGATATTGCTGAGCCCGGAGCTTTTGATGCGACTTTGATTAGCTCAGCTGACCCAAATTCGTCAAGCGAGGCGCGGAACTCCCACGAACCGGGATATGTGGCATAGCTGGGCCCAGGGCATTTGGTGTGGCTTAGCTCAGCTGGCTCAAGCTCGTTAAGTGAGGCGCGGAACTCCCACGAGCCAGCACGTGAGCCTCATTAATATAGATCTCTGATATTTAGCAGCGGCTGCGTGATATCTGGCACGCATGCATTTATTTCAATGCACAACAATTATATTATGTTTTTATTAGATGTTAGGCGTCCATATGAGGCCGCCTTACACCCTCCCCCACAAGAATAGACTCTGGGGTACGATAGAAGTGAACTGAGTAAGATAATGAGCCTGATGTTAACACATCGGGTATCTTTTGATTGCGTGTTTTAGATGTGCGTGAATTCCACAGATCAAGACACCAACACTTGTAATAGATTCATTGTAATGTAAACACAATCGCGATACGAAATGCAAGTACATTCACGTTCCTAATTTTAAGGCGTGATCAGTTGACTTCTTGTGACTGATGGCCCTACCCTGGGCCCATCCTCATGTCATCTTCATCATCTCCCCAATCGACGGCGAATTCACTTTCCGTCTCATGTGTGTTATCGAAGACCATAGGGAGGTCCTCCAGGGGAGGCGCTGTCGTAGAAGGGCCTGCCACAGGGGTCGATGGTGCGATGAGTGTAATAGGATCTGCATCGACCTGAATTTGGGCAGGAGTGAGTGAAGGAGCATGCTCCTCATGGGCGCGCTTAGGTTCCGGTCTGTAATTCCCGGGTGCATCGTCGGGAATATCTTGGAGAGCCAACACAGGGTTCTCGTTTATGCGGTAGCGAGCTGCGCTCCTCGCATGCTCAAACATCAGTGTGCGTAGACTGCGAGGGTGTATTGTCAATTCCATTTCAACGTAGGCCGCAGCCCATGCTCGCCATCCCTCAGCTTCTTTTAGGGTAACCCCGGTTCCAGCAAGGAATTTGACTATATGGTCGACATTTAGCTTTCCTACACCATGGTGTCCCTTGACAAAGATGTGATGGCGTCGAGGGACATGCACGGACAAGTGCATTTGATCCAGTAACTGTTCGTACCTCTGCGGTATGCTGAGTAAGGATGCGGCTGCGCTCATAAAGTTGGTCTGGAGGGCGCCCCTGCGAATTGACGAGTCGTCGCGGGTGCGTGGCAGAAATGCCAGAAGTGCACAATTACCTTTGATATGTGCAGAATTGTAGTCTGCTCCATCAAAGGGGATTCCTATATACAGGAAATCCTTTTCTGCTTTGCGATTGTTGAGCAACCAACGTCGCCAAGTGGCTACACTCATGTATGGCATTGGTTCAGAGTGGAAGTGATGGTCTGCTGCTGTCCATCGTGTGAGAGTGAGGGAATGAAGTTCACCTTGCAGTTCTGGTGGAGTGTATGTAATGCACTCCACATAATCTTGCAAAGGTCCGGCATGTTTCGTGGATGAGAAATCATTGAAAAGGGCATCCACTTCTTCTTGTGTCTTAGGGTCATCAACAGGCGATATCAGTATGCCCCCTTCCCCCCCTAGAACAAGGCCGGTGATAGGATGGTCTACGCCGCAGCGACGAGCATCTAGGTCATCCCAGTGATAGAAGCTTGAGCTTTGAACCAAAGAAGTTCGGTAGCTAGTGGTGCCATCAGGTGCAGTTTGCTCCAAGGCTAAAACGTATTGTGGGTAGGCAGGGAAATTGATGCTGCCATCACAGTAAAGTTTAACAAAATGGTCGCCCGGGCATAGGGAATAGTCTTTGCCATACAGAATGATGGGAAGCATAGTAGGGAAAGGAGGGACGTCCCAGGGTGGAGGCTGGGGTGCTGGAGCGCCCGAGGGGTCCAGTGGTTGCATGCACGAAAGTAGGGAAGGGGTAGCTGAGATAGGCTTATGATCGCGCTAATAGTCCGGTGGTTCGGACTTAATGTGATCATCTAGTTGTTTGCGTAACGAACTGTTCTCGGAGCGCAAGGTATCTTGCTCTGAGCATAGAGTATTTCGCTCAGACAGTAGAGCATCACGTTCTGAATGCAAAGTGTCCCACTCTACTAGCAGGGCATCACATTCAGTTCAGATGGAGCCAACTAGGGCCTTGTCCCTTTCTTCTTCTGCTTTTTGAAGAATTTGACAGTTGTTGATACTGTCTTGTACATAGTGGAGAGTCCACTTGTTGCATGCGTCACATTCATCTGTCTTGTGTGCGATGAAGTGTAAGTGCTTGTTGTAGCGCCAAGCTGGTACGGCAGGCGCGGGAGGGGTAGGAGTGCGAGCGTTTGTCCTACGATTGTCATAGGGTGGTGTATGGCCCCCAGTGGGTTTCTGGGGGATTGTGGTTCGATGAATTCGTGCCATTCTTTGTTCTCAAGTGAAGATCGCGTGCGTGTTTTATGTTTTGTGTGTTATTACCCCTATCAATGCGGGGTAAATGTCTCAAATCGGCAGTGTGATTGCTGAGACAGCCGATGCTTTATTTGGAAGTTGATCAGGGTTCTCGACTAATTTAGCCGAGCTGTCAGTCTTAAGCGAAGATTCACGTCAATTCAGTGTTTTAATTGATGACGTGGGAGGTCACGCGGATCGCTGACATTCATTAATTCGAGATAAGAGTCAAGGGCACTAAGATCTTTGCATGCTTTGTGTGGTTCCCAGGTGGTATCCCTGAGATTCCACCTGATCTGGAATGACAATCTATTGTTGTCCCATTTATGAGCTACAATTTCATCTACCAGCCACTCCTGATCATCAGGCATGCCGAAATCATAGAAGGGGTGAGCTTCCCGGTGTGGGAAGAGCACATCATCGTTGGGAAAGTGCGCGCGCAGTTTGCTACGATGAAATCGGTTGTGCAATCTGCGCGATCGTAATTGTGAGGGTAATTCCAGTGAATATGTAGATACATCAGGGTGCGCATCGATAATCTTGAAAGGACCGATGTACTTTGGTAGTAATTTCGACACTCGCCCTTTGGGCAAGGATAAATCTGATGTGGAGATGTAAACCAAGTCTCCTTCTGTGAAGGTATCATCCTGAGTACGCCGGCGATTAGCTTGATGTGTTTGGCGTACTCTACTCTCAATAATGGCATCGTGCGCTTCAATAAGATTCTGTATTGCTTTGTGCACGAAATGTTTCACTCCCGGCACTGATGTGCACTCCAGTTGCACTCCCGGGTTCAAGCTGGGAGTGTATCCTGCGTTCAATTCAAAGGGCGCAAAGCCTGATGAGCTACTTATTGCAGAATTAATCGCAAATTCCGCTAAGGGAATTTTCTCGGACCAGTTATGCTGATCTGGGCTCACTAATGCACACAGGATCTGTGCGATAGATCGGATCACGCGCTCCGATGCTCCATCAGTTTGCGGATGGAATGAGGTGGACATAAGGAATTTAGTCCCCAGTAATTTGTGCGTTTCGCGCCAAAAGCGCGATGTGAATTTAGAGTCTCTATCAGAGACAATAGATTGGGGCAGACCGTGCAATCGCACAATCTCTCAGACGTAGATCCACACGAGTTCACTTGCGGTGATTGTAGTACGGATGGGCACGAGGTGCACCATCGATGTGAGGTGGCAGATTACCACCCACAGATAATCAAATCTGTTTGACTCAGGAAATGGCCCTGCAAAGTCCATGGCGATGCTTTCCCATGGGCGCGTAGGGATCGGAAGACTATGTAGCAATCCGGGCACCTTCTGCATGCTAGATTTTGTAGTCTGGCATATGGGGCATGTCTTACAGTACTGTTCAACGTCTTGCCCTATGCGTGACCACCAATAATAGCGACGGATATATTCCAACGTTTTCTGGGGTCCCAAATGCCCTAGGATTTGGTGGGCTTGAGATATGATGATCTCGGTCAAGCGCTGTTTATTAGGTACTACCGCCGGAACGCATAATACACGATCTCTGGCCAGATTGCGGGTGTACAATAGATCCTCATCCTTTTCAAAGGTCTTAAAGTGCCCGGGAGCTTTGAGCACTTTCTTAAATAGTGGATCTTCTTTGTATCCCATTCGTACGTCCTTCAGGAAGGATCTATCGCCCTCTACCTTAGGGCGAAGATCGGGGTGATGATCTAATGAATCGATGACTCTAGGGTCATCCTGATATGACTGCTGAGGTTGATCTGTTGTCGGAGGGAGTGGATCTGGTTCTTTGTGCGCAGCTAGCTCAGCTGCTTCGCTTTGACGCGGTTCCACCGCTTCAATTAGCTTGTGTTTAGGCGCGTACAATATAGGATCATCTGGCCGCTTTGGTGCACGGCGTAGCCTCTTAGGACGATCAGCTTTAAGATGTTCATTCTTCTTGTGCATAGCGTGATTTTCCTTGAATCTATTCCAAGGTAGATCCTCTCCTTCTGGATCTAGCCGAGAATCGGTGTTGACATATTGAGACGCATCTGGCTGCTCATTCCAAAGATCGCTCTCATAGTACCTTGAGAGGGCATCTGCAACTAGATTAGATTCTCCTTTGATGTAGATAATCTCAAAGTCAAATCGCGCGAGAAATTCCATCCATCTCACTTGCCTGCTATTGAGGCGGCGCTGAGTTTTGAAGAACTCAAGTGCCTTATGATCTGTGACAATATGAAGCTTCCGTCCTAGTAGCTTATCCTCCCACTTAAGTAAAGCTTCCAGGATCGCTATAGTCTCAATCTCAAAGACGCGATAATTCATTTGCGCTGGGGAGAACTTCTTAGACATGAAGCCGGCAGGGCGGCAGGTCTGCCAATTTTCGCCCTGTCTGTACATCGCACCGATGCCTGACATTGATGCATCGCATATAACCCAGATCGGATCCGCACAAGCTGGATCTATGGGTTTAAGGATCGGCGATCTACACGCGATCGCCTTGATATTGTTGAAGCACGCTTCATGCAATGGCTTCCAATAAAACGGTTGATTATTCTGGCATATGGCAGATAGTGGGCTAGTGAAGGCAGTCACATCTGGCATAAAATGTGCAAGGTATTGCACGAGTCCAAGAAAGCGTTGGACATCTTTGTGATTGCGGGGCGTGCGCCAGTCACGTATATGCAACATCTTATCAGCATCCGCGTGCACGCCTCGGCTATCTACCTGATGTCCTAAGCAGTCCATGCTGCTGGAATAGAGATCGCACTTATCTTTCTCTAGATAAAGGCGATGTTTCCTTAGCGTCTTCAAGTTGAATACATAATCTAAGTGCCAATCATGATCTTCAAGTGTGTTACTATAGATAAACAGATCGTCTAAATACATGTAGACGAATATGCCTATCACATTGTGAAAGATCGTGATCATTAGACGTAGGAAGGTTGCAGGGGCGTTGCAATCGCCCTGCTGCATGACATTGCTTTCAAATGTCCCGAAGACAGTAGAGAACGCTGTCTTGTGAACATCGGTGGGATCAATTCTGACTTGTTCATAAGCATTGGACAAGTCGATCTTTGATCGGAATTTAGCACACGCCACATCCATCCGGATCTGATCCTGATCTGGGAATGGGGTGACGTCCTTGTGAGTATTATCATTGCGTTGGCGGCAATCCATCACTGTGCGAAGCCCGCCAGACTTCTTGAGGATGCATAGAAGGGGAGTGGCTTGAGAAACCGCCTTAGGCATCCACCAGCCATTGTCAATATAATGACGTAGCTTTTCCATTAGCTTAGGACGCATCGCTTCCGCGCATCGCGGTAAGCGATATGAATATCGTTTATTTTCATCAATCAATGGTATCTTATGATTGATTTCTCGTAGAGGGGGAAACCCTGAAGGGGAGCCATTCATAATGTCTGCGTATTTTGTGAACCAACGTTCACGCCGTGCCTGAAGATCTATCTTATCGCTTTTTTGACTAACTATGACATCCATTAAATGAACGCGTTGATTCCTCCGTCCCTCGCTCAGAAGTTTATGTAAGCCCTGTCCGCAGTTATTTTGCAAGGGATCCGTGGGTCCGGGCGCTAGTCAATGGTCAGCCTGCAAGGCTATCCCCCCTGACGCGGGGGTACGCACTCGCGCTGATTGCTTACGTGCAATCATTAGATCTTCCTGTCCCATTGACAGCATTGGAATGGGAGTATTATTGTAGAGTAATTTATCCCTACAAAAATCTAGTATGAGTCCATGTTTCCACATGAACGGAGTCCCGATAATCATATCATATCGGTTGATGTTGACGACGTCTAGGTAGACGTCATTATCTTTGATGGAGCCAAGTTCAAGCGACGCCATGGAACCAAAATTAATTACAGATTGGCTACCAACGGTACCTAGCTGGAGTGTGATCGGGTTTTCCAACTGAATGACATTTAATTTCGCTACGTGAGCAAAATCATGTGTAATCGACACGGTTGTACTTCCGGTGTCTAGAAGGGCGTGAGCTTCTAGCCTGTTCACTTTAATTGTTACGGTTCGACGTTTGACCGTTGACCAACTAGGTCGTCAAGTATGTAGCCCAGCTACAATACACCTGTGTCGCGTCCGGACAGCTGCTATCCAAGCGGGGTTTCCTTCTTGGACTCGCCTTCGGTGTCTCTCAGAGTGGTAGACACTTACCCGTTGTGTTCAGTAGGACCAAAGGTGTTATCGCACACCAATGAAGACGTGAGTGGCTTATCAGGCCGGAGTGATGGAGAGACGACAATAGGAACCTTCCACTGAACACAAGGAAACCCTTGAGCACGCAGCCTCAAGTAGAGATGAGAGTGATAGTCGATTAGAGTCGAAGACTAGACTGAGGATTAAGTCCTCAGTCGTTCGTGCTTAAATACATGAGGAACGCTTTGCCTTATACTCGTCTCAGACAAGGCTACAACAATAGAACTCTACGTTCTTATTGTTGTAGGACGCTCCCTTCCCATCCCCGTTGTTCTAGTCCTTTATAACGAGAACTAGAAACAATGGACATCTGGAAGAGGCTGTTCCCATCAACAATAGAGAGCCGCATCGCCCTAGATAACCGAGATGCCCGAGAAGACCGCTAAGAGTCTTCCTTTTGTACAGTAACCGAAACCAGTGTCCGTTATTGTGATGATACAATAACCGTGAATGAGGACAGCCCTCTGGAATGATGATGATGAGAAGACAAAGGACATTATCGTACTGTGACAGAACAATGACGATATTGCCAGAGAAAAAGAAAAGAAAGAAAAGGGGAAACAAAGGAGGCGCACGTGATGTAACCATAACATTACCCCCTCCTCAACGTCCTTAGTACCACCTAAGGGCACTAGCTCTCCATGTCGTAATCCACCTCGGGCTCGCACGTCATGAGCCACTGGTTCTCGAACCACTCTTCTTCTGCTGGGACAGGACAGTTACCAGCCTTTGGGTGCCAGGGCATGACTTTACACTTCGTCCTAGTGCAGCCTGAGTGCGGAATGCGACAATCTGGCGTGGCGTGATCAGTTAGCGTACAATAGATACATTGAAACTCTCGAGTTTCTGGGTTGTATTCGTTGTATAACTTGATCAGCCGAGGTCGGTCTCCGTCGCAGATATGACTCTCAATTGGCCGTCCTTCGCGAACAAGATCGCGTCCCATGGCGCATAGGCCGTTCCCGATGCAACTAGCTCTCCTGATCTGGAGATGAGCTGAGTCACTACCAGCACCGGTGGTGGCATTGCTTGTCCTGGCTGCAGCTTCCCTGGGTAGTCCAGGTGTCTCCGGAGGTTCTTGACCACATACCTGGCCGGCAATGGCCTCCCCACGTCGTGATACCTCTCCGTTGTCTTCTTCTTCTCTAGCTGCAGGGGCGCCGGCCTTTTCCTGGTCTCCATCCTCTCATGTAGCTTCAACTTTAATTTGGGCTCCGCTGGTGGCGTTGGTGACATCGAGTCTGATGTCAAGTCTATGGGGGACGTCGGCGTCGAACGTGAACTCGATAGTGGACTCGGCTGGGCTGGTTCCTCTGGCTGACTTGTACGAGGAAGACTCAGCAACGTCGGATCCTTCGGCTTCCACAGACAGGGCTTCTTCTCCTTGGGTGGTGGCTCCACTATCGTGATCCCAGGGATAACTCCCAAGGGCACCCTCGTACCATGCTGCACTACGTCGGTGTACAATGGGGGTGAGGGGTTCCGCGGTTCCAAAACGCGGACGGATCGGCCGAGTGGGGCACTCTTCGCTCGCGGTTTCAGCGGGGCCATTGTTAGGGAAGAACGGAGCGGGAGCGTGTGGGTAACCGTTTTTGTGACTGTAGTACGCGGCTACAGAGGAATAGTCTTTCCCGTGTGCAGCGGCGAAAGGCATGATGGGGTGGGAGGAGGAACTGGGTGGGTTACTTATACGAACGACCCTTATCGCTTTGTTGTTGTTTTGATGAAATTGTTCCACCAGTTCTGACGCATGTACCTGGTCAGCAGGCTCCCATGAGTCATGGGCCTCGGAGTATCCCTTCCATCTAACCAAATATTGGAGTTTCTTCCCTCGCCCATGTCGTCTGGATCCCAGGATGTCTTCCACTTCGTATTCTTCTTCCCCTTCCACAATGTCAGGTGGTGGTTCTGGGTAGTTGACGCCGTATTCTTCTGTTTCTTTGTACGGAGACAATAAGTTGGCATGGAACACGGGGTGTACTTTCTTTTGTCTCCATTGCTTGGGAAGTTCTAGTCTGAACGCCACCGGATTGATAACATCGATCACCTTGAAGGGTCCGTGACGTTTAGGGGCCAATTTTTGTGATGGATGTGAAGTACGCAAGTTCTTCCCTTCCAGCCAGACAAGGTCTCCTTCCTCAAATGGCTTGTATGCCCTCTGCCCTTTGCGTAATTCATTGCGTTTCAGAACCATGCCTTGTGCCCGTTTGATGGCTTCTTGCGCCCTATCTCTAGATATAAGGAGCCAATCCTTTCTTCTGGCCAAATCTGGGAGGGTAGGCTCCGTCTTAGTTTGCCATAATTTCGGGGTGTAGCCCATGAGGAGGTCGAAGGGCGTAACCTTGGTGACGTCACTGGGCCAGGCATTATGCACAAACTGGGCTAGAGGTAGCAATGATGCCCAATTGTCCTGCTGGAAATTTCCGTAGATTCGGAGGTACTGTTCTAGCCACTGATTGGTTCTTTCTGATTGTCCGTCGGTTTGCGGGTGGTAGGCGCTGCTAATGTTTTGCTCGATGCGCAATTGTTTGCACAATTCTCGCATAAACTTCCCTGTGAACCTTGGATCTCTGTCCGATATAACTCGTCGTGGGACCCCAAAGTGGGGGAAGACATGGTCCACGTATAATTGAGCAATTCCTTCCCCAGTGATCGTTTTCATGCAAGGTATGAAGAGGGCTGCCTTGCTACAATCATGGTCGGTGATGGTGAGGATGGAATCGAAACCTCGTGAAGGAGGTAAGTCCGTAATGAGATCCAAGGCGATAGTGGTGAATGGGGGCGCTTGTTCCTTTGGTGTAATGGGTACTAACGGAATTTTGGGACGGGTGGTCCCACTTTTCGTGGTTTGACATGTGGCACATCCTTGCACATACTTCGTGACAAAGCTCTTCAATTCTGGCCACCAATAATCCTTGTTGACCATGTTGTACGTCTTGAGAATCCCCGGGTGTCCCGATGTTTCGTGATCATGATATGTTTTCAGGACTTCTTGGTACAAGCTTGGGTTGGTCACCACAAGCGCATCGTTTTTGTACCACCCGTTCCCTTTTGATTGAATTCCCACCTCTTCTCGAAGACGTTGGAGACTTTGTTTTTTCCCTTCTTGGTCAGCGAGGACTCGCTCTTCTAGAGTCGTTTGGACTTTTGCTGCGTTGACGAACAGGTGAGGAGGTAACACCAACACTTCTTCATTGTCAGACTTCCCTTGGTCGAAATCAGGTCGTCGTGACAGTAGATCTGCCTTGTTGGTGACTCCAGGCTTGTGGACGAGTTGTATGTTGAAATCTCCCATCCTTGGTATGTACCTTGCCACGCGTCGATTTATTTTTCGAGCTTCACGATAGTATTTGAGGTTTAAATGATCAGTGATCACCGTAACTTTGAATGGTGAACTGAGTAGTAGATGTTGCCAGTGCTCCAATCCTCGAATGATGGCTAACAGCTCGCGATCGTGAATGTCATATCCTCGTTCTGCTTCGTTGAACGACTTTGAATAGTAACCAACAGGCCGCCAGTTTCCTTCCCCGTCCTGTTGGTACAAAATAGCTCCAGTAGCGAATTGTGATGCGTCGACCTCTAGCACGAAAGGTTTCTTGAAATCAGGATGCAGTAGAACAGGATTTGATGTTACTGCTTTGATTAGTTTGTCGGCCGCCTCAGTACATTCTTCCGTCCACTCGAACTTCTTGTTCTTTTTGAGGAGCTCATTAAGGGGGTGAGCGGTGGTGGAGAAATTGGGAATGAATTGTCTCTGATATCCTAGAAGCCCCAGTAATTTGCGGACTTCCTTCACATTGTTGCACGTTCGAGGCCATTCTTCTAGTCCATGCCTCTTACTGGGGTCGATTTTGATAGTGCCTTTGCTGATTGTATAACCTAAGAAATCCACCTCTTCTTGTTCAAAACAACATTTCTTGGCTTTGAGAAACAACGACTCCTTCTTTAGTACCTTGAGGACTTCATGCACGATTGCCTCATGTAGCTTCAAATCGCTTGGCGTGGCGATAAGGATGTCATCCATATACCAGAATAGATATCTGGGGTACCGCTTCTTGAGAGGCCCAAAGATGCGGTCCATGAACTTCTGAAATGCTGCCGGGGCGTTGCATAACCCAAACGGCATTACATTGGGTTCGAACAGCCCAAAAGGAGTTTTGAAGGCCGCCGTTGCTCGTGATTCTGGTTTTATCCTGATGTTGTAATACCCGTCTCTGACATCGAACTTTGTCATGAGGCAGGTACCATGTAGTTGGTCGAAGAGTGTATCGATGCGAGGTAAAGGATAGACATCCTTTACTGTGTAGTCGTTGACTCTCCTGTAGTCAAAAATGGGCCATAGGCCCCCTCCTGTTTTCTCGATAAAGAAGGCAGGCGTGGACCATGCTGAAGTAGAGCGTGAGATGTACCCTTTTTCGAGGTTTTCATTTATGAATTCGCGCATAGCTTGATTGCTTGCTTCATCCAAGACATTGGTATAGCAGTTAATGACCTTGGGTGCGCCTTCTTCTAGCTTTATTTCCAAGTCTTCAGGTCGTTCAGGTGGGAAGCGTTTAGCTCCTTCTTCAGAAAATACTGCGGCGTGAATTTGATACTTCTGCGGTATTTCGACCTCTTGCTGATGACGTTTTTCTTTGTTGGCCCAGTCCATGCTAACTCCTCGAATCTTTGCGGCGTTGACCTGCATGTCTTGAGCGATTTTCTTGGCCAACTGATATCGTGCATCATTGTTTGCCGTGAACATTTGCAATGGTTGACCTTCGACTGTTCCCTCCTTCCAGTCTATTCTTGGATTGTACGCATAGAGCCATGGGTATCCCAAAATGATCCGATCAGCTCCTAGGTCTGTGATGTAGAAACTTTGTAGTTTCTTCTTTTCTCCTAGTTTGAGTTCGAGAATGCAGAAATGTGTGATTTCTCCTGCTTGGTTTAGTGTTCCATCTATATTGAACACTTGTCTTGGTGTTGATAGTCGGATTACGCCCACACCCAACTTCTTTTGCGCTCTTCTGTCGAGGAAATTATCGGTGGCCCCACTGTCGACTAGCGCTTTACTTGCAACCGTTCCGTCTTTGTTTGTGAAAGAGATGGGTATATTGATCGCTCTCTTCCTAGTTATATACAAGACGTTTGGCCTGATGACCCGCAACCAGGCTGCGCGATTCGGGTCGTCTAAAAATCCTGCTCCACAAGCTGTGTGAGGAGCGCCCTCCTGTCTTCTTCGCTCATATCTTGAAGTTTTCTTTTTACTTCAGTGTTGGCGTCTTCCTTGTCCTCATCTACAACTTCTGTTTTGCGTATTGTAGTTTCGGGCTTTTTGTTTCGCTCGTCCGCGATGCGTTTGCGACAATCCCTTTTTAGATGTCCTGGTTTCTGGCAATAGAAACAGGTTCGTCCTTCTTTGCGCTTTACTTCCGCAGCATCTACCTGCATGCGATCTTCAGGGCGCACTGGGCTATAATTGAGGTTTTTGTCGCGTTTGGTAGCGTTCAGCAATTTGAGAAGGTGAGCTTTTAGCTTGATTGGGTCCTTCATGTCGTGCTGGCCGATTTCATGTTTTCGTTCCAGCCATTTTCCTTGGTATTTTATTGCGAGGTCTTGCCACCCTTTTAATGTTTTGGGCCTGGCCTCTTGTTTGTCAAGGATGGCATCGAAAAGTTGCCTTTGTAACCCCTGTTTGTATAGTTGAATGGTTGCCCCATCATTGGGCTCCCATTCACATTCTTGCACGAGTTGGTTGAATTGGGTGTTGTACGCATCTAAGTCTCCCCCAGTCATGGTCAGACTGACGAGTTTGGTGGTAGCCAAATCTTTATTTAGGATGTCGCTGAAAGCTCGATCCATATCTTCCTTGAATAGGTCCCAAAGACGTATGTCTGTGTCACTCCATGTGGTGATGCGTCTGTCCAGTTCAACCAACTGTTCATCGACCCAGCTGGCCACCATGGGTCCTTTTATGAGGCTAAGCGTGTCCATAATTTTGTCTGGGGGGTATTGCATGATCGCGTGTCCCTGATTGATCCTTTGATAGAGCTTCAGCTCCGTTGTCCACGCTTTGTATTGCTTTTTGTCTCCGCTGAAGATGCTCGGCCGAACACCCCTCAATCCATTGGGGTTTTGGACGTTTACTGGTTGGTTTCCTCCGGGGTTGCCTCCTCCTCCTCCTCCTCCAGAACCTCCTGGGGCACTAGGTCCTACTCCTCCTCCTATATTTCCGAGTTGGAGAGTGTTTCCCCCTAGTTGTGTCATGGCAATTGAAGCGCTCCGCACATGACTAGATAGATCTTCGCTAATGCTGAGGAGGCTCATGGTGTGATCGATGGGGGAGTCGGTGTACGTATTCTCTGGTTCTTCCAGATCTTCTCGATGAGGGATGGGTTCTTCTGCACTCACTTTTGACTGCTCCGAACTGTATTCGTCAGTCATCAAGTCGTTTAATTGTAGTTCCAGATTGTTGAGCATGAGATCTTCGCTGGTGCGGTACTTTCCTAGTACTGGGTGCAATTCGTACCACTTGTGGTTGATAAATTCACAGGGACGTAATTTGTTTCCTTCTTTGATGAAGAAGTAACTTGCTGGAAATCGTTTGTCTTTATACTGTCTGAATTCGATCTTCCCTTTTGACGTAGTTAGTAGATCGTCAAAGCTCCTGGGTGTGATGTCGATATATTCTGACTCGTCCTTTGGGAAGACGTATATGAGTGATTTATCCGTGTGCTGATTTGCTGGTGAGTGTGATGAGTGCTTCGCCACTAGCTCCTTGAATTTTCCTTTGACAATTGATGCCAGGATGAGAGTCTAGTCTTATGTTACGGTTCGACGTTTGACCGTTGACCAACTAGGTCGTCAAGTATGTAGCCCAGCTACAATACA
>QFDX01002903.1:0-14700 GCA_003315875.1 Lactifluus piperatus | reverse complement strand
GCGATAAGCGTCGATGTCACGACGATTTCGGGCCCCAGCAGCCGATGCCAGGTATGCGGATGCGAACTCCGCGGGGGTACGCGGGACTTGACCTTTGAAGCCATCACGTACCGTGCGGGCAGTGGGATCCGTGACTAAAGAAGGGGTCAATGGTATAGAACAAGTACGTGACACATAGATAGCAACTCACCTGCCACGAGGAAATCCGCGGTGGTCTGGCGGTGTGCCGGTTCGTACCCAAGATCAATGAAGTATTGTCGAGCTTTACTAGCGCAGCCAAAATATGCCATCCTGCCTTCGTATATTACGCATACTTTGTCGAAATGTTGGAAGAGTGATTCCCCAGCTTGATAAATTGATACGATGGTCGAGATATGCATAACATCCGTTGCTATCCGCAACGCTCGGACAAATTCTAAGGCTGTTGATGAGTCAAGACCTCGAGTAGAGCTGAAAGTTGTGGTGATATATCAGGGACGCCGAACAGAAATACTCTGGGAAGACGTACTTGTCCCAAGCGTTGATCAGGGAACGAAGTGTAAGCGCTTCGCTTATAGAGACACGCTTCTTCTCGCCTCCTGAAACACCGCGGATAGCAGCATCACCAACGGGGGTATTCTTGACATGACGGAGACCGAAAAGTGTACTGGCAATGTCAGTGATGGAGGTAACGTAGGAGCTACGTGTGCGGTCCTCAAGGCGGATATGTGGCGCACGCATCTTGGCGGCAAACCGGAGCGTTTCGTCAACGGTGAGTGTGGGGAAATGAATATCGTCTTCGGGACAATAGATGACGTCACCACGATAGTGCTCGGCAACCTGTTGCGGCGTGAGAGAATCGTAGTGTACCTCACCCTCCACAAGATGGTATTCTGCACGCTGATTGGCCAGCGTCTTTAGCAGCGTGCTGCAACCCGCGCCCGGGCTACCCAAGACAACTGGACCCAGTTAGACCATGTATGTTCACAACGCGCGAGAGGGCGAGGAAAAAGCACGAACGAAGCATTTCTCCTGGGCGAACAACTCCTTCAAATCCTGAGAGAATATCGCGCAAGGGCGGATGGCGCATCGTCCGAATATTATCAAGCATGACCATGGGGTTGAAAAATGAGCCAAAGGTAGTTTGGTAGCTGGCCGCGGACCCCAAGCCGACGACGTGAAGATCCTTAAACATGACACCCAGCTCTCGCGAATGAATACCTTGACGGTCGCGCCTAAACACGCCGTGGGGCTCAGTTTGGACGTTCGTGAGAGTAATAATACATTACGAACTTTTTTATGAGCGTCCGAAGGGTCTTCTCAAAATTGAAGGGACCAGTTGTGGGGACCGATACCGTCTCGGACGAGCCCACCTGTTCAGGATCGGCTTGTACGGTCTCAGACAGATGAGTGAGCGTGCGGCGGAGTCGATCGACGCCTTCTCTGTCGAAATATCCCATTGTGACGCGCGAGCCAACACCCGGACGTCCGGGAATGGACCTGTGAGGGATCGCGGGCGAGTCATTGGTGGCTTGTAAGTTCTCTGGGGCAGGGGGGAGCGAGTCGATGCTCGGGTTGCGACCCACGGCTTGCTGCAAGTGGGACATGAGTAAGGAAGGGGATAAGAGATTTAGGGGGTGGGCGGCGACTCGTACTGGTTATTAAGTCCGTTCATGTGTTCCAGTTTTAAAGGAACCGCAAGACGATAACTCAACTCGTGTGTTGCACCCGAAATCACACGGGTGGATTACAAAACATTTGCAATACGTCCGTCCATAGCAGCAATTTCCATAAAAGAGGGTTAAAAGAGGGTTCCGTCATGACGAAGCTCTCACAGACAACAAGGCCAATTGCGTAATGATGCTGATTTTGATAATTCCATTATGGAGTTGGGAGTCAAGATATTGTAATTTGACACCAATTTCCTGTAATTTAAGACCTTCATGCCAGCCTTAACGGGAAACGGGCTAGGTACGAATGCAAATTCCCTTGCGCGTCGGCCCGGCAAAGGGGTGAAGTGGCGATTATCAAGCGCGCTGATGACACGCCTCCCAGATCTCCTTATAGATATAGTATCCTAAATACCTTTTCCGCACAGATGTAACGCTACATGTTCAGCTTCGCTTACCACATACCACGCATCTCAAACGCTCCGTCATTTGACAGTTCTCTGCCGCTTTGCCATGCGTAGTCAATGCCACACTTACCACCGATTCACCCGCGATGCCGGAGGCACGTGACTTCATTTCTCGTCGACCCCGCCAATAACCGTTCGAGGCACGATTTTTATTTCGGGATTAAGCCGGCGCAAGGGTCAGCGCTCGTCAGCTTCCGTTAGTGACACTTTGTCACCCAGGAACTGTGCACTGCACGACCCGCTCCCGAGGATGCGATCATTATCTCTGACACCTTCTTAGCCGTCCCTCGCACCTTCGGTGTAGCGTTCACCGGAGAGGGTGTAAGGTGTGATTTGTAGCTTGGGCTCCTTTACACTGCCATACCAATCCCGACAGGCTAGAGATAGCCATCAGCCATGGACTATACGAACTGATTCCCGACAATCTGTGGATCAGCCAATCCGATGTCCGATCGAAGCATCCAATGAAAGGTCGGACTCCACCCGCGTTGTCACCCTCGATTCTGTACGTACAATATATAAGTTCCACGTCGGATTCAGCGGTGGGGTACCTCGCAGCGCGCTTGTCCTGGCCCGGGGCGTCACGAGGGTATTCAATTACTGTACCATGGGAGTATATGTACGTACTGTGATTAGAAAGAGCAATATTCCTAGAAGGCTCCCTCCCCTTGTTCCGATTCTTGTGCCAATTGGCGCGCGACCCTGCAGATGTTCCGCGCTAACCGAATGCATATTGTTGTCAGTGGCGGTATGGGCGCCTGGTTTCACCAGTCATTCGTGCGGTGCTCAGGTTGCAACCGTTCGAACGACACATTATACCTTGGTGATGGCAAATCACCAAAATATCGAATAAATCATCCGTATAGGGTCTAAGGCTCACAGAGCCAGCAGAAGCTCATGTATATATACGCTATCCGCGCACGATGCCAACAGTCACACCACCCCCGTCCTGCTCTCGGCCCGCAAGTCCGAGTGCAAGCGTGCATCGCTCCCACGCCCATCGCGTAAGCTTCAGGACTTCTTTATCCCCCAAGTCCGGTGCGACGCGTAGTTCGAGGGTTACCACCAGCGGCTGCGGAGCCCCCACAGACGGTGCGAGCTGCCAGATGTGGGGTGGAGGAAGGTGCAGGACTTGGGGATGCTGCTCGATCTAAGTGGCCGCGTGGAGGAGGTCAGGAAAGATCAATCACCAAAGGCGTTATCCTACCTCGCGCATGGCACGCAAGAAACACTCCATCCTGCCTGCGGAGAGTCCACGGGCGGGTGCAGTCTGCAGAAGGACGGCACCAATACTCTTACATGAGGGATAAGCGAGGTGGAACATTGCGGTCGCCTCTGCGGCCGCGAGAAGGAGATCGAACGTGCGGTGTGAAGACCTGCGATATTCAGATTTATAAGAAATGACGCCATAGACTAGAATGTAGGGTGCGCACGGGGATATGATTACTGAGACAATGATAATGATAGCACATGCGCCAATAGGCACAAGGGAGAAAGGGTTGCGTAGGATCTTCTCGAGCCGGGATGATGGCTCAATGGTCTGCTGAGGATATCGAAGGTGTGATGGGTCAAGAAGGACGGATAAAGGCGGTAGTTGGCTCCCAGTAACTACAAACGGGGCTAACTTCACGAGTGAAATCAGACGGAATAAGCACCCACCATTGACCAGTTTGTTGTGGTTATCGAAAAACAAAGAGTTTAAGAACAATGAAACTAGAGTAAGGACTGGCAAGATTACGGGAAAGTCGATGCTATATGGATAGCTTCAGGAAAAAACGCCTGTCTTAAAATGCAGGACTAACCCGAGTAGCTCAACGTCCTCATCACCTGGATGATGGTGGTGACCCTCGCCCGCAGAGAGTAGAACATGTTCAACGGTTTCCTTAAACACATACACAGCCGAGAACATGAGATAAACAGCCTGAGTGAACAACGCAACCGTTTCCAACCGGCGAGTCCTGTAAAAACACTCCTTTGAGGACGAAGCATGTGTATCGTACAAGTGGGACATACCCAAATGGACGTCGAATTCGGGCTTTCGACATGGGCCGATGGAGGTATACTGGCAGGATCTTGCTGACTGCGACACCAATCGCATCGAAAACGACCCAGTATCCCAGCCCTGTACATGCCAGCGAGCCAATACCCTGGCCTGCAACCCACAGCCACGCACCAAGTGCGAGCTGCCCTACGGTCGCGACGATGGCAGCTATAGGAAGCGTGTCATCATGTAGATGAGAAAAGGGTGACATGCTAGTATCAGAAAGTGGTGAGATAGGCGATGGTGATTCGGACGGCGCCCGAGGGGAAGCCACAGTCGAGGGATTCGCAGATTGAAGTGATGACGAGTTGGCTGTCCAAGGAGATACCGGTGTCGGTGTGGGTTGTGAGGTCAACTCTCCGAGCGTATTTGAGCCGGGTTCAAGGAATGAGAAAAAGTTATGAGACAAAGAGTGCTTATGGTGATGCCCTCTACGCGACACACGAGGTAGCGGGGACTGGTCGTCGTCCGCTAAAGCGTTGGCGTCGGCACTGGACGGTGGACGCGCCCCAAATGTGAAGCCTTCACCGAACTTTCGTTGCGGCCGAGTGGCCGTTGGGGATGCACCGGGTATTGGCACACCTGCAGAATAGGAGACGTCCGCCTGTGAGCTGATTTCAACCTCCTGCACGCCGTCCTCGGTGATGGTGCTGTGCGGTAGCGAGCCCGGCCGTGGGAAAAATATAGAGAGGTTACGCGAATGGAGACGTGAGTGTCGACGAGAGTGAGTGGATGTCGGGGAAGACAGCGGTGGTTCGGAATCGTTCAAAGGTAGCTGAGAGTGAGAGTTGGTATGCGTGTGGGGGTGTATACGGGTACCTCGCGGAAACTCAGATAAAGTCGCGGAAGAAGGGAGTAGGGCTGCGTTGGGTGGGGATGAAGGAGCGTCTTGGGGAGGGAAGGTCATTGAAAGAGGGGATGGAGAGGAGGGTGTGAATGGGCCAGAGGAGACTGGAAGTGTACGCGAGTGTGTGCTTGTCTGAAGATTTAGATGGGCTGCTTTGGAGAAGGTCGGACGCAGAGTTGAAGCGGAACGCGCATGTCCGTTGGCCTTAGGAAGACTGAATCCAGTGATAGAATGTGGCTGGGGTGGAAGTGAATGTAACAAGGGAGAGGATGCAGGCCCAGAGATAGCAAGACCCTTCGGAGGAAGATGGCTGGAAGAACCGTCCTGTTCAGCAGTAGGTGAACGGTGTGACTGAGGCAACCCGTTAGATGCGGTCAACAGATCGTCATCCTCTTCCTTGCTTGATTTTCGCCTGTGTACGGTTGACACTTCGCGTACAATGTCGATAGGCATACTCTAATCGAGTGTGATGACGCGCGACAAAGAGACGACAGGACCAACTAGAGAGCACACGTAGAGCAGAGAAAGTGAAAGTGATGGGCCTTATCTTACGTGATTACACGTGACAAGTAGTTTCTATTTATTTATGTTTATTCTTTCCCTTTCCAAACGATCTGCCCTCAAATCCAGGACGTGATTTTCCCTTCAAGCCTTTGTGCTTTTCCTTCCTTTTCTCGTTTCTATTAGCAATGTTATCCGCTCGCTTTTGCTGCCGAGCCGCCATATTTGCAGCGAGCTGCTCCTTTCTCTCCGTCCTGTATAATCATCAGTATGTTTTCGATAGATACTTGAATGAGAGCAATGCCATACCACGCCTTTCTACTTTTCGTCTTTTCCTTCTCATGCCGTTTGGCCGCCTTTTTCAGGCGTGTCTCGTCATCGCGTACCTTGATACCCTCCATCTGGGCCTCAGCCTTGTCCCATTTCTCGCGTTCTTCTATACTCTTGCGCTTCTCCTCCGGTAGTGCTGCAAACTTCACTTTCCGAGAAGTAAGTTGCTGTAAGGCCTGAGCAGGATTTGAAGAGCTTTTGAATCGACTGCCTTTATTGTTGGCCGACGATGACTCGGCTATCGAGGAGAACGCCACGTTCGTCAGCTGGGAATGCGAGTCCAACTTTAGATGTGATGATGCACTATCTGTGACCAGCAACTGGCTCTAAGAATGGGAACGACGTGAAGAGTTGTCAGAGAGCAGGCCCTTTCAGCGTATTCCACTCACTTTCACAGGCGGCGCCGTCTTTTCCTTCGACTTTCCTCGATCCTCCCTCTCCTTCTTTATCTTCGCCTTCGTTTCCTTCCGTCGACGCTCACGCATTGCAGCGCGTTGTAGCCGTCGTTCTTCTAACAGTTCGTCCTTGCTGCACCCTTCGCCACCCCGCCCCTTTTTGCTTCGTATTGCGTCCATCTTTGCGTGTAATTTTGCGCGGAGGGTTTCAATGCTCTCAGGCCGCGATAATGGCACAACTGGGGCCGTGTCATATTCCGAATGGCTCTCAGGGTCTTGCATGTGAACATCTGGTTCGGCAGATGGTGCGTTCCCATAAGAGTCATTGGGCGTGGACAATTTTGTATTCGCCTTGCTAGTAGAGGCTAGTCTATCGCTTTGGATATCTAGTATACTTTTATTGTTCGCTGGATCGAGCTGACCGCCCATAGGTGATCGATATGATATGTGTAGCGTGCATAAACATAGACCGACATGCCTTTTCACGACGGGCTTTCTTAGAGGCCTCTTTTATCGCCTGTTTTGGTGCGTTCTGGATCTTTTTATTCTTGTGGTACCTGGAGGCACCATGTGGTTGCTGTTGAGTATGTCCGATGAGCCGGTGAAGACGACAATGGATGGAAACATACATGGTCACTATCGTCATCGCGTACGAGGTAATACTTGGCTGGGATTAATGACAAGAGGGTTTCAAATGATTCATTGTGCTTTTCAAGAGACTCTTGTAAAACAGAAGTCGCTGTTGGCATCGTGGATTTTGTCAACTCGGACGTCGGCAGTCAGGTCAGGTCGGGTTGACGGGTCCGGGCCGTTACTCCTGACGCGAGTCAGAGTCAGGTACCGTAGTTTCACACTTACAGTGCGAACATATGCTCCTTAGCGAGCATTATCACCCGGATCTCCCGTGAAATAAATTTTATAGATCGAAGCACGTAGACTTACCACACGAGTCAAGCCAACTGAAAGGCTAATGACATCCCCGTGATCACTTGCTTTTTGTGATTACATAACATAATTGAGATAAGGCAATTGACAGGTCAACACAATAACTTTGCCAGACAATTAGGCTAACCTACACACTACACACAAAACCTCATGGATCGCCCCATGTTTTGCCCAATTACTCTTTCCCTTCGACGACAATGTCCAGCTCTGCGACCACAGAGGTCGGAGATGCTCTCTCCACGACTAACACGACTCTTCTGGAAAAGTCCACATCTCACCCTTTTCCCAACGAAACATGTACCTCTATTCATTATGAATCGGACGCTTACACACCTCCAACGCCCTCTGTCAAATTACTTTTCTCCCTCTTATCACGGCGCGACCTCCTTCTTATCCTTCTCCCGGCTCTCATTCTCTCCATGCTTGCCGGCGGCGTCGCGCCTTTTATGACTTTGGTCATTGGCAGTATATTTCAAACATTCTCCAAATTCTCGCGTATACAATCACCCTCTTCTGGTGACCGTGCCAATTTCAAGCGGGAAATTACAATTTCTGCTATTGAACTCGTTGCCCTTGCCGCAGGCGCACTTATCCTCAGTTCTCTCACATCATTTCTCTGGATTTTGACTGGGGAACGGAACTCCTTGATGATTCGGAAGAAGGTTTATGCTTCCGTCTCGAGTCGTGATATGGCCTGGTTCGACACCAAGATGGGCTCGGAGGATGACACACAAGTAAATGGCGACTCCACGAGCCCAGGAGGACTTATGGCCAAGTTTGCGAGGCAAGTCCTTGTTACATGCGCTGTAGGTCAAGCATCTAACTTCCCGTTTTCCTTAGTGAAACAGAACATGTTCGCACTGCATCTTCGCTTGCAAGTGGTCTCCTTGTCCAGCATCTCACTACCTGCTTCACTTGCCTCGCTCTTGGTTTTCTCCATTCGTGGGCCCTTACCCTTGTCATTCTTTCCGTTGCCCCAGTCATCGTGATCCTCCAAGTCGTCTCCCAACGCCTAGCCAGTCCAATTCTTGCGGTCGAGCGTGCTCAGCTCGGTCTCGCTTCATCTCTCATCGAACGTGCAGTGTCGGCTATTGCAACTGTAAAGGCTTTCAATGCAGTGTCGTTCGAACAATCGGCATTCGGTTCTGTCGCACGAAAGCTCCAAGACACTGCATGGCGGGTTAATCGCGTTTGGGCTGTCATGACCGGATGCAACCAATTTATTGGACTAGTGATGTTTGTCCAGGCCTTCTGGTACGGCGCGAAGCTTGTGCGGGAAGGCAGCGTCTCCGTAGGCCACGTGATGACCGTTTTCTGGGCTTGCCTGATCGCGACCACCAACTTCCAAATGTGCATACCCCACCTGATCACTTTCTCAAGGGGCAAATGCGCCATGAGCGCGCTCATAGCACTCATTGAAGCACCGGCTCCCGCTCCCCCTCATGGTCCCCTCCTCAGGCGTCCCAGCGCTACCCCGTCATTGCTTAAAAATCGCAAAGCTAGGACCATCCGCAAGATCATGCCTAAGAAGTGCACTGGCGAGATCAGTCTACATCAAGTCACTTTTGCGTATCCTTCACGCCCTTCTCTCCCCGTTCTCAGAGATGTCACCATCTACCTTCCTCCATTTGAGACAACTTTTATCGTTGGCGGTTCAGGTTCTGGCAAATCTACCATCGCGCAGCTCCTTCTCCGTATGTATAGTATACAGGGGGGGTCAATCTCGCTAGATGACCAAGATGTGGAGTACCTCGATTCCAGCTGGACACGGCAGCACATTGGCGCTGTTTCTCAATCCGCGATCCTCTTTGATATGACTGTTCATGACAACGTCGCTATTGGACTCGCGAGCCCAGGGAGCAATCGGAGACCGCAGGACGCGAGTCGCCAAGAAGTCATCGAGGCGTGCCGGACAGCACTTTTGCACCGCTTTATCGAGGATTTACCAGACGGCTACGATACACGGCTTGGAAATGGCGGCGCGAATCTCTCAGGAGGTCAGCGGCAACGGCTGGCCCTTGCCCGCGCGATCCTTCGAGATCCCACAGTTCTCATTCTTGGTAAGTTGCAATGCGTCGTATCCCGGAGCACATCCTCACGTTGGCACAGATGAGGCGACCTCTGCGCTAGATCCGACTTCCCGCATCCTCGTTTTTGAAGCCATCAAACGCTGGCGTCGGAATAGGACAACCATCGTGATCACCCATGACCTTTCGCAAATCATGCCCACCGACTTCGTGTATGTCCTCAAGGACGGTATCGTTGCTGAAGGTGGTTATCGCGCGGATCTCGAAATTGGTGGCGGCGAATTCCAGGAGATGGCGACGACACAGATGGAGGCTGGCGGCTTTGCGACTAAGGTCCAAGACGGATGGTCGGATGCAGTTCGCCAGCGCGACGAGGAAGCAGAGAAATTACTTGCGCTGCAACGCGAGAAATCACCAAGTGCGGAGGCCGTGAGGCGCGAGAGCATGGCAATCCGGCCCATTACTCTTGGCAATTGGATGTTTGAGGTGGTCTCAGACCTTACTCGGAGTCGTGCTCCGCTCCCACCCACTACCACAGTTGCCGAGCGGGAGGCAACCCACCTAAGCCGTTTTGTACCCATGAATGCGTTCACTGGCGACCTCCCCTCAGTACCTCGTCAACGTCGTCCTTCGACTCTTGCGATCGATATACCCTTCCCTTCTCCTGCGCACACTACCGTCTCGCGTCGCCTCTCACTTCAATTTTCGCCTACTTCTCCTTCTCACAGTGTCGGGAAGTCCACTCTTTTCTGCCACGAGGACGGCGAGGATGACAAGGAATTACTAACCTGCGTGTCGGCTGCATCTCACCAACGACTCAAGTCACTCAACCGTGGTGACACTGTCAAGCGCGAGCGGAAACGCTGGGATACTCTCAAACTTCAGCCTTCGGAGGACCTGACGGTCCAAACAGTGGCAGTCGAGCAACCCCCAGCTGTTGATGCGCCACAAGAGTCCTTATTTTCCGTCATCCGTGATGCCTATCCGACGATTCCGCACAAGCCACTCATTGCCCTTGGTATTGTCTTCGCGATAATCTGCGGCTCGATTACGCCCATTTTCTCATTCATGCTCTCTCGGCTATTATTCGAAGTGTCCATTGGTGCTCAGAACGTGTCGATTATCAACACTTTCGGCGGGATCATTCTTGCGATCGCGATTGCAGATGGTCTATTCTTCGGGCTCAAGTTCCTTGTGTTCGAAACGGCCGGAATGCTTTGGGTGACCCGCCTGCGCAAGATCACCTATACCCTAGTACTCGCGCAAGATAAAAAGTGGTTTGATCGCAGCGAGAACGCGGCGGTAAAGCTGTGCCAGATACTTACTCGCGATGGGGACGACGCTCGCTCGCTGATTTCGACCGTACTGGCCCAAGGCGTGGTTGTCGTCAGTATGCTTTCTGTCGGCCTGATTTGGGCTCTCGTGCGCGGGTGGCAGCTTACACTTGTCGGCTTTGCGATTGCGCCTGTTTTTATCGTGACCATGGTCGTGCAAACCCGACTGGTGGCGAGGTGCGAGTTGCGGAATAAACGCGCGCGCGAGGAGGTTGCTACAGGGTATTATGATGTGAGCTCGACCACTTCTGTTTTGGGGCGAGACGACTTAACAATTATCCCGTAGACTATCGCCAACATTCGCGGCATCCGAGCCATGGGTTTCGAGAGCGTCTTCCAAGAGCGCTTCAATCAAGCAGCTGAGAAAGCCCTGCGCACGGGTGTGCGGGGCGCCTTCGTGGAGGGCTGTACCTATGGTGTCGCGAGCTCCCTCATTTACCTTTCTGAAGCACTGCTCTTCTTCGTCGGCGCGATCCTGGTGTCGCAGGGGACCTACACGTACTTGCAGATGGTCCAAGTCCTCAACCTGGTGATATTCACGGTTAGCATCGGGTCCCAATTGATGGGTTTCAGTATGTCTTTTATGCCCTCGTCACTCGGAATAGTCCTGACGACCTTCATCTATAGCGCACCGCATTGCCAAGTCAGTACAGGCAACGCGCGACTTCAATCGGCTAGTTAAGCTGTCTACCACTACCGACGAATCTCATGGATACACGTGTCCCCCGATTGCCGGCAGAATCTCATTTAACAACGTGTCCTTCTCTTATCCTGAGCGACCCGACGTTCCAATCCTCCAGAACCTCTCCGTCGATATCAACGAAGGCGAGTCTGTTGCCATCGTCGGGTCGTCAGGCACTGGAAAGTCTACCCTGGCTCATTTACTACAACGATTATACGAACCCACATCTGGCACGATTTCCATAGGGCCATGGGCGCTGGACCGTATGGACGTCCGTCATTTACGTTACCACATCTCTGTGGTCAGCCAAAACCCCCACCTCTTCGACGCGACGGTGAGCGAGAACATCGCCTACGGGACGGATGGACTCCCGCATGAAGACATTGAGCGCGCGGCGCTTGTCGCAAATGTGCACGAGTTTATCGGGAGCCTACCACAGGGATACGACACTATGGTTGGCGAGAACGCGTCGCTTATATCGGGTGGACAGGCGCAGCGGCTGCAAATTGCGCGCGCGCTCGTACGGCCGGCCAACGTGCTTATCCTAGACGAATGCACGAGCGCGCTTGATGGCGCGAATCAGGCCGCTGTGCTCTCAACCGTGCTCGGTGCCAAGGCAGGCCGGACGACGATCATGATCACGCATAAATTGCCCGTCATGCGTATGTGCGACCGTATACTCGTTCTGCATGAAGGCAAGATTGTGGAGCAAGGCACATACGAGGGACTCGTCGCGCGTAGAGGCGTATTTGCACAACTCGCAAGTGGCGGGGAGTGGTCAGGCTAGTTAGCCCGCTACGTTTTTTTATCTTTACCTTTATTCTCTTGAATCTCCCGACTGGGTCGGGTGGGTTTCCTGCAACCAGCGGCCTAACCTGCGGTTACGATTGGACTGATTAGTATACCTACTTTACCCCTTCGAAATTCACTCCCTCATAGTCATTTTGATCATTTTTTGTATCAGTATCGAACCACAGCATTTTTTTTTTAGTTTATTAGGCACCACTGTTACGAACCCTCATCGAGAACGAATGAAATGATTTTACATGACCCTGACCCTGTTTTACCTTTAAGTCTGGGTTTTCCGAAACGGGCCGGTTTAAGTACAAAAACCACGATCATGACATCGTTTCGACCGCTTCAAAAGGCGATCATATCTAAAGAACAGCTTGCCGCTTTTGAGAACTCCAAAGCCTATGCAACGATAACGTCCTACATTGAGACGCTGAATAGTGCAGTCGTTGGAGTCAAGCTAACAGACGAGCATGCGCAGTCGCAGGTACGTCGGATCGCGGTAGTAGTCTCGCACCAGGTTACTCACCGATCAGAGCCCTCTCTGCGGTTATTTAGGAAATTGCGGCGTTGATTGCAGTGCTGGATCGTGTGGAGGTCCTGGCGAAGGAGACGCCAGCCGTGGACAACGCGGCGTCGAGGTTCGGGAACCCAGCATTCAAGACGTTTTATGATAAGGTGCAACAGGCGCGTGATAACGATAACGATAATCGTCCTTCCCCCCCGCCACAGCAGTGTGTACTGATTACAAGGTGTCCTGTTGTATCACTAGACTGCGCCGCAATTACACGAATCATTGTTCGTACATTTGCAATTACCCGCTGAGGCTGTCACAGAAGTATCTGGCTACTTTTGCGAGTCGTGGGGTAATCGGACGCGCATTGATTATGGGAGTGGGATGGAACTCAATTTTCTTTGTTGGCTGTGCGTTATTTTGTCTTACCCTATTTTTACTTTCGGTTTCTCATGGACCATGGTAGGATTTGTCTCGAGCAGCTAGGGGTCGTTCGTGAGAGTGATCACGTAGCGTTGGTGACTAAGGTGTTTTGGAGGTTAGGCGCGTTTCTCAGTCAACGTTTTCCTTGCAAGCCCTCGGGGGTTCCGACGCAGATTTTTTCGCAGATATATTCAAGTGATGCGCACCCTGCAGTCCACGTATTGGCTAGAGCCAGCTGGTTCGCATGGGGTATGGGGATTGGACGACTATCATTTCCTGCCGTTTTTATTTGGCGCGGCGCAACTCAAAGGTACAAAGTCCGTAGCAATTTTTTTAGGCTGGATCTCGTTGAATATGTTGTTTTTATCAGGACACAAATACCTGCGGCCGAAGTCGATTCACGATAATGAAGTGGTGGAAGAGTTTTCGAAGGATTATATGTATTTTGCGTGCATCCGGTTCATTAACTCGGTATGGCTGAGCGATTTATGCGGTAAACTGCAACTCACATGCCAATCTAGATAAAAACTGCATCGTTGCGGTGGCACTCGCCGATGTTGGATGACATTTCAGCAGTAGGCCCATTATTCTGTTCTGGATAAAATAAGTGCAATTGATTAAGAGGTTGCCTCTTCCAGGTTAAGACATGGGACAAGGTCAACCAAGGGATGATCAAGATGTATCACGCAGAGGTGTTAGGAAAACTGCCAGTTATGCAACACATGCTATTTGGGTCTATTCTGGCTTACGAGGGACCGGTTGTGCCGCCGGCTGCCGATCCTGACGACGAGCATCATGGCCACGTGCACTCACATACTGAAGGGGAAGAAGGGCACTCCGGTTGGCATGACCCTTGTGGGATTCCTGTTCCGTCAGCTTTCGCAGCTGCGGCTGAGGCGCAGAAGAGGGAGGCAGGGAGCATTGGAGGAGGAGGAGGGATTAGACGAGTGCCATTCGACTAGGGTTAGTGAAAAAGTGCAAATTGAGGTGTCCGAGGTGTCCGGGGGATTAAACGCCGAGGAGCCGAGAAAGGGTTGATTTGAGACGTTGTTAGCCCCACGACCCACGACCACCGACCACCGACCATCGACCACGACGACAACGACAGGTGCGAGAACGAGGGCAACCAACGTCGTTCCTCAGTCATTCACTCACATTCCCTAACTTTCTGTCATGAAAAGGCAGTCAACCATTCACCACCAGCGGCTCGAAGCCGTAAACGACTTGGTCACCCTTTCTCCCATTTCTGATGATGCCATCGTCTCTTGCGTTCGTGAAAGATTCCTCTCAGATACCATCTATACCGCCATAAGCAACTCTGCTCTCGTCGCCGTCAATCCTCACAAATACGTCCCCAGCAATGCAGACTCAGTTCTTCACAAGTATGCTGCTGAATATCGCAGTGTATCGAACGACAACGAACCCCTCCCTCCCCACATATTTCAACTTGCCAACAATGCCTATTATCACATGCGTCGGACCACCCAAGATCAGGGTATTATTATCAGGTGAGTTCCCCTTCCCCCCCGCGTATCTTGCTCTCCGCTTCGGCCGGATCTGACTTGACTTGGGGCATTTGGCAAGTGGTGAGACGGGGAGCGGAAAGTCGGAGAACCGTAGGCTTGCCATCAAAACCCTTCTCGAGCTGAGTGTCAGCAATCCCGGCAAGAAGGGGTCCAAGCTCGCGCACCAAATCCCCGCCGCCGAGTTTGTTCTCGAATCGTTTGGCCATGCCCGCACGCTCTTCAACCCG